>PVKS010002783.1:0-113004 GCA_004027875.1 Aplodontia rufa
CTGGTAAAACATAGTACATATTAATCCTCCACAAACTATCCATTCAACGCATGAGTTCTTCTGGGGGAAAATGCAAAAGGTAAAATCCAAGGTGGTTATCCATGATCTGGGTTTTCCCCTCAATAACAAAGTTTATATTCACTGATTGATAATGTTTTGATAATGTTTCTCCCTCAACTGTATTTCTATATTCTAATAAAAAAAGACTACATTATGATATGCTAATATTTCATAACTCTAGTAGTGTTCATCAACAGTTTTTCTTTTGCCAGTAATTCTGCTGGACACCAAATTACTATGATAAATAAGGTCTAGATTTTATCCTCTGAAGAATTATAGATGAGAAACAGGCATATAAGTCATGTTATAATTTGGTAAATATCATTAAGAAAGTATATATAATAAGCTGTTGTAAAAGAGATATTTGATATAGCTTTAAGGACACAAAATGCTTCAGAAAGGACCTATCCTTGTGACCTTTATAGGAGTCCTAACATATTCAACATCAAATATGGGAGAAGTCAGGGAATTCATAATACAAAACAGCAAAATATATGGTACAATATAATTGCAGCATAGATCTTCAGAGAGAGTGATTAAGAAGAGTCTATAAGAGTTGACTACTTATATAGTGAAAGTCTTGTTTCCATGTCAGTTAATAATAACAGTATAATAAAAATAGTAGCAGGTAATGTTGACTATCTCATAGGTAGAAAGCAGTTTTGATTTGTTATAATAGTTAATCCTCAGAGAATATCTATTAAACAGATAGCATTTGCATTTTTATTTTACATAACAGATTTTAAATTAAGGAACCATCTGAAGGCCAGGAGACAAGGAGGATGAACCAAGATTAAACATTTGGCCAAATTATTAAGCTTTGCAAAATAAAGTGATGGTGACTGGTCTGAAGCTGAGTCACTGAGCTTAAGGACATTATCAATGTTCTATTCATATTATATTTGAATAAAATAAAGAAAAATGAATTTGTAACTTCTCCATCCTCACACATGCAACGACAAAATTAGAAAACTAATGTCTGGTTTTTTCTTTGTTTTGTTTTGTTCTCTGTACTAGGAATTGAACCCAGAGGCATTTAACCACTGAGTCACATCCTCAGTCATTTATATTTATTTGTTTATTTTTATTTTGAGACAGGGTCTTGCTAACTTGCTTAAGGCTTCTTTAAATTATTGAGGCTAGCTTTGAACTTGCAGTTCTCCTGCCTCAACCCCTCAAATTGCTAGGATTACGGTTATGTGACACTGCACCTGGCAGTCTCTGGTATTTTATGTACTGCAAGGTTTCTTAAATTAGTATCATCCCTGTTTGGAAATAGATACTATTTTTTTTTTCCTTTCCATAAGCACATATTCAGAACTTACTTGCTTAGAAAATCCTGAATAAGATGAGAGTTTTTTTTTTTAAACGTAGACACAATTCAAAAGACTTTCCCCCAAGTCTCTATGTCTGTTATTTGTGAGAACTTGGGTACACTTATTTCCATGGTAATGAGTTCTTCATCTTTGGAAAATAAAAAATTGAAGTTTGTATAGTATGCTGTATTACCTTATACCTTTCAAAATCCATGGTATCTACTCCTATTTTTCATTCTCCTAATTGTGCCCTTGGGTATTGTTGGACTGTCAGTTCCTGTTGAAAATAATATGTTACATCTGTACAACTAGAGAAGTCATTCAAATTAACACATTTGCTCTTTACAAGGAATCTTAAGATGGAGAAAACAGAAACTTAGGAGGTCAATTTCAAGACTGCACATGTAGAAAGTGGTAAAATGGAAATTCACCATTTCCATTCTGATTCTTCTGGTTTAGTTTTCACTGAATACCCCACTAAATTCAGTGGTCTTTGTAGCAAAGTACAGTTTTACAACCTATATTGTGACTAAATGAAAAAATCATAGTCATGAAACATGAACAAAAATCCTAAAGAGTGGAATCTGCAATCAGTACGAGAAAAAAAAAAGGAAAATAAGATAATTACCAAAGAAAGGATTTGAAATTACTTGGAAAAAAGAAAAAAATGAGGAAGTTATCATTTCTTAATCAGTCTTAAGATAGTTGGACACTTGATTTAAAAGTGATTGACTTCAGAATTTGGAAAGCTGTCGGTGAAATTTAATCATTAGAATGTTATTATTTCATTCAAGGTTATTAATTCACCTTTTAACATAACTTTAATGCTTTCTCTTCATTTGTCAGTTATTAGCTTTTGCCCTAGGTTGGATTTTAATTACATTCGCTCTCTTTGTCATTAGATGTGATTTGCTAGGTCATTCTGCTACTTCAAAAATCAGTTGATGAGACAGCTGATGTACTTAATGAAACTTACTCATGATTTTGTGAAAATTATCCTTGTGTTATTACTTACATTCCAAACATTTTAGAGTTTCTTTCTTACACCTCATATATAGTAAAATCAAATAAAATATTTGTTCTTTTTTGTGCAATGCTCCTCAACACTACTGAGAAATCCTTTTACCTCAAATAAGTACATCAGTAAAATCTGCAGTCCGTATATATTCTCTTAATTTTTTTGAGTTTTAAAGTGTTTGACCAATTCTGACTTCAGCCATTTGATAGATATGTTAATAATACATTTGTATATATATATATATATTAGTACATAGGAATTTATCCTTTAGGATTCTGATATTATTTTTGTGAACACATTTTATGCACAGATGGATGGAGGGATGTTTGTATCATAATAAAAAACATGGAAATGTTGTAAAATATAGTAGAGTGTAGCACAAAATGTTAAGTGTATGTTACAATATCATTAACCATATAAATGCTAGCAAAAATGAGACAATATGGCAGAGCGATGCTTTAAGACAATGAAAAAATATCTGATCAACATCAAACTTTAATACTTAAAGTGTACTGTAGAATTCACTCTTGGTGTCCTAGGGATTATTTTACAGAACAATGGATTATTTTGGACCTAATAAATATAATTTTTTTTTAGGTATAGGTAGGTATATGGCTTAACAGTTTCTGGAAAAAGCAATAATTCCATAAATGTGGCTATTATAGTTATTACAACAGTATCACTTAATTTTTGACCCTTTTTGTCATGGGAGTACATGCATAAACAAAAAACCAAGTTTATTCACTAAATTGCCTGAAATTCTTGAAAATTTTCTTATTTTGTTTTAGCCTCCTATTGCTAGTTTACTTAGGTTGGTTTTGGAATGTTTGTGTAGTAGTGAATTCCTTGGGATTATTGACACATTTTCTGTCTCATAAGCATCGAAGGTACTAAGGGCCATTATGATCTAATGCTATACTCTCATATATTTGTCAACAACAATTGAATATAACAATTAAATTTAAGCTGGTAATTATTCACACAGTCCAAGGAGGTATGAAGAAATGTTCTTTAATGTATAATCTTCACTTCATTTTTTCATCAGTTTGTCTTCATGGTTAGCAAGCCCCAGCTCTCAGAGTTGGAGATGGATTCTTGGCTAGAGTCAGTCTTCTGCCTAGTACCTGGATATTGATATTCATAATGTCATTGATGGGTGTTAAAATAGTATTTTTTTTCTTTTTGGCTCTTGGTCAGCTCTTCAAATGACCATGAATTTATACTGAGCCAGAAGTGCTGAAGAAAGCTTCATTACTGGTGTATAAAATGCAACACCATCACTCATTTTTTAATTTAGGCTTTGCTTAAAGTGTTGGAGGTTGTAATCAATTACGTTAACACATGATGCAATTTGACTCATTTGAGCAATTTCAATCAGGATTTCATCCTCATCATAGTGCTGAGACTGCTGTATTGAAAGAAAATAAAGACCTTTTGATTACAACAAGGGATGTTGTCTTTCATGATTTTGTTGGACCTTTTGGCAGCATTTGATGCAGTTAATCATGAAATTTTATTGGCTGCTTTATAGATTCTCATAGGATTTTCTCAAATAAAAGTAAAAGCAATTCAAAGTGTTATCTCTCTATTTAAATGTATGTTCCGTTAAGATCATTTGAGTGCTACTATAGGACTCTAACAGATTGTGAGTGCATTTTTCCCTGCTTTCCTGTTTATATTTTGTACAGAAGCTCTTTTTTTTTGTAAATTAATGTGTTGGAATTTTGTAATATCAGATAATAACTTGGATGTTTTTTAACATCTCAGGTTGAAGAATTAGAAACTGTCTTTGTTCCTGAAATACATCACACTGTTGGACAGTTATAATCCATCACTAGAGTTTATCCATGTACACATCTATAGCTCTTAACTCTGACATATATATGGAAATCAGTCTTATAATAATGTACTTGCAAAAAATGTTAGTAAGCTAGAAAATAAAAAAAACAAAATATCTTTCTTTCAAGAATTTTTAAAAAAAGGGATGTCACAGTACAAAGTAACCCAACTATCAGTAAGCTGGTTCTTCATACTATCTAAAACTGTTTACTGCAGAAACCTAATTGTATTGGTATAATATTTGCAAATACAGAAAGCAGCTGAAAATGATATTTATTTATTTGTCTAAGAGGCACAGCTAAATTACTGATGTGTTTATTTTTTGTAAGTTCCTTCACGAGAAGCATTAAATTCAAATGAATTTGAAGAATCACAATTCTTAAATAGAAATGTATATTTCAGGAAGAAACTTAGCAGCAGGCTATTCTCACTTCATGGGAGGAATGTCCCCTGGAAACCAGAAAGATTGCTTAGACAAACATTCTGCCAAACAGTCTAATGGAAAGCCTTTTACAAGCACATTACTGGTACTCTTTGTTGGATGAGGCCTGGGAGTACCCTGTAGAATGTCTTAGCATGATAAATCTGTTTGAATTGAATGGTGTAAACATATCTAAAACATAGATTTAAGAACATGGCTCCCTGGTGACCATCCAGTGGCCTATCTGAACATCAGTACATAAAATAGAGATGCTGGACTATGGAAACAACTCCCTGGAACTTCAAATTTCATAAACTATCCCAGAGACACCATAGCTGTAGTGCACTATAGCTCCTCTCTTTGTTTGTTCATTGTGATTATTTCTCCACCTGAAAATTTCATAGAACTATCTTTGAATAAATCTGATTTGATGATGCAATTCTTTCTGTTATTGCCATTTCTGAGAGTATTGTCTAACAAACTGTTTTTTATTTATTTTGAACACCTTTTCTGGAAATAATGGAGGGTGTATTCTTTAAGAACATAAACACTTCATTTGATTGATGGGTACTTATTACATTTTAAATAATTTCAAGTTTGGAATTTTTTTGTGAGCAAATTCTAGCATAAATTAGTTCTTTTAGTTATAATAGTATTAGTTAAACTGCTATAAATAGTAACATACTCTGTATTATACCTGTACATTAATTTAACTTTTGATAAAAGTTCTGGATATTTACCTAGAAATTTATAATTTGGGGAACATATTTTCTTCCGGGTTTATCATAGTCTCTTTTTGATGGTAATTTCTTTGTGTTTATTATTTACATTATTCTTTATGCAGATATTATCACTCTACTAAATATTTATCTGCCTTTATTAGTTCTCTAAACCTGAATAATATTTAAATCAACCTTCTTTTTCCAATATTACCTCTTAGTGTGATAGGACAGAAATGATAAGGCCATGAGCTGTAAACTCAGTTTTTCAATTCCATGCAATAGTTCTTCTAGTTCTGTTTCCATAACCTACTTGATTCTGAAAGCTACACTTTCTCAGAACCCTTGTCACAGACCGTGCTGTTTCTTAATTCAAAAAGTAATAGATTTAATGACATTCAAATTCCATCTGTTTTACCTTCTCAACCTACAAAATTATCACTTTGTGGTATGACCTCCCTCTTACCTTTGTGGTATTACCCTTCCCTCTGAGATGATTAGCTGTTTTGATATCCTAGAAGAGTGTGAGTTTTCTCAATTTTTTTCCTCTGGAACTCATACCTTCCTGTCTACTGGGGTCCTGTTCCTTCTCTTCAGATTTCCTACCCTTATTTTTCTTTCTTATTAGTCTACCTGCCTTGCATACAACTCTCCATTTAAATAAAAGAAAACAAAAAGATGAGAGCATAACTAATCTTTTGTACCTAGTGAAGCATTTGTCTCCAAATAGCACACATTCTTCAAAGAATAGCTTAAAGCTTTCGTTAATTTCCCATATCATTTGTTCATTTCCTCCCCAGTGTACAGTTTCTTCTTAATGCCTTGCCTTCGCTGCACACAGGGTCCTCCCCTCAGTGTTACTTGTTTCCAGGTCCAGGAGTGTTGTGGTGGCTATTGTTGCTGCTGTTTTAAATTTTGGATTTGCCTGAAGCATTTGATGTTGTTAATAAGCCAGATTTCATCTTCTTTTGTAATAAAACCATTGGTCTGTCTAACTTTTCCATACATTTATTGCTGCCCTTCTTTTGTAGAACCTCATCTATATTCATTACTTAAACTTTCGTGTTTCTTGCTTTCTTTCCCTGACAATGCTTTCATTAATTTACAGCATTATCTTATGCACAACCAAAGCATTTTGCCATGCTTTGATATTCTCAAATCTTTCTCTTTTTCTATTGCTCTTTGGTGAAATGCACATTAAAATTTCTAGCCATCTGGTATCTGTGTTCTCATTTGCTATCTTGTTCAAAATTCTACACATAATTTACTGCTATCCTTAAAGCCTATATTTGATCATATTGACTTTGTTTTCTCAGTTATGTAAGTAGAAATCTAGATAGAATTTAGAAACAAGGTTCCCATCATGTCCCAAATTGGTTACAGGTATGGATGCATATCATTTATATCTGTCTCCTGGTCAGGTTATTATTGCTAGTTAAAAGTAAGATAAAAGAAGATTATATATGTCTTCCAAAAGTAGAGAAAAATTTATTTAATTTTTCTGGTATTAAAATGACCTAGGTTCCTAATATACTCTCATTTCTGATATTTCAAGAAGTCATTACATTTGGTGATATCAATATCTTAAATGACTCTCAAAACTGCTTCCTAATTCTTATGCTCACCTTCCCAAACTCTTGCTAAAAGCCTGGATTATGGCCAAGGCCCTTTAATTAGTCCTCATGAATTAAATGTACCTCCATACCTAATCCAATCTCTATAGTGCTGCCAAGGGAGCTCTTACAAACCCTAGCATTCAGGAGCTGGACCATTGGCTCAATGGTTATAGCACTGTCCTGTCATGCGTGAGGACATGGAATTGAACCCCAGCACCACATACACAATGAAGTGTCAGAGCAATGAAACCACGTGAAAAACTGAATAAAATTTATTCTCTATTTCTCCCTCACACTGTCCCTCTGTCTCAAACAAACAAGAAATCCTAGCATACAGTTTCTTTAAAAATGTCCCAATGATCATTATTGACTTTTAGAAGACCCAACCATTAGGTCAGTTGTGAAAAGCCTTCATGTTATACCAAATAGTATGTGTTTTCTGATCTCGGTACCCAACATTATATCAATGTTTGATTCATGACACTTTTCAAAGAATCCTTCACTGATTTATTCCAATGTGGAGAGGCAGAATAGCATCCTTGAATAACTCCTATTGCAATAATATTGATCCTGTAATATTTCTTTATACAAAAGATATATTATCTATGATAAATTTTCTATGATACAGATTCACAGTTGTGCTCCCAGAAACTGTTAAGTCTGTATGAACACAAAAGCATTAAAATCATTCTTTATTTATAAATCCACAAATTATCTAAATGTTTAAATGTAGAAACTATTTCTTTTAGAGTTTTACTTTCTTTTCTGCCACTTGTTTATGTAATCATCTATACCAATTTATTCTCCTATAAATAAAGTCACTGCATGCTCAATTCTATTAGAATTTGGTAACATGCATTTTATATCTTTTTTGTTTTGCTTTATAACCCACTATAGATATCAACAGATTTCTAAGTAAGCAAAGTAAGATTTGAGTATATAGTTTGAACCTTGAGGCTGAGATAGGTTTTTGTGGGGAAGGAAGACATCAATAGATGTCTTATGAAAGAATTTGTCTCGGAAGAAGGGGGATATGGGTATGGCAGGGATAAAGAAAAAAACTCATTAATTAAGAGTGTAGAGCAATTACAGAAACAAGAATTAAAATTAGATATACCAGAAACAGTAAAAGGCTAAGCCGTAGGAGATTTTCCCTGTCAAATAGAAATAAAAATTAATAAATCTTCAATTCATATATTATTCATGTCAGAGTACAATTTTATCTTTTATATGTTTTTCTTAAAGCAAAAATTAACACTCATTTTCCAATTTTTTAAATTCATCTTAGAATTATAACCATGTACTAATTTAATTACAAAACAGAATTATTTGGTATTTCCCATGATGATGAACATAAATGTTTCAAAGTTTAGTTGATTTTTCTTATCAAAATAGCAAATTCTCATCATAAAAGGTGGAGAAAATGTAAAAAATAAGAAGTGAATAAATCATACATAATTTCTTTACTCTAAAATTTTCACTGTTGAGAATGCATTTCCATTTAGTCTTCCTTAATTTTTTTAAATCAGTAGACCATATGTTTTAAAATTTGTCTGGGCCTTTACTGAAGTCGTTTCTTTAATTTTACAAGCAGTAAATTTCAAAAAAAAAAAAATATATATATATATATGTATGTATATGTATGTATATATATAAATGAATGGTAGATAAGGGAACTAAATTTATTCACACTTATGTGATAGCAAATGACATAAATCAACTTCTTTAGAAATTATGAATAAGAAAATGATTAAATAAATTTCTCAAAACTCTAAATGGTTTGACAATATAAATTTCTTATTAATTAAAATTTAGTTATAATTTAATGTGTTCTAATTGTATTCTAAAACCTTGGAAAGAATAAGAGTACATATAGTATCAAAAAACTCAAGTAAGATTTGGATGATAATTTAAAAATTATTTATTTTATTTTGAAGTAAGAATGTATTCATTGTAAAGGAATTTGGTATTTCTTTGAGACTTTGATATTCAGATTCCAATTAAGATAGCATTTGTTATATAAACTATTATTCAGATTTAAAAATAAGAATTTTCAGAATATTTGTGATATTTAACAATTTAATTTTCTAAATAATTAATAGTAACTCATGCTTTCTTTATACAAACAGAATAAGAATCTGTTTTGCTCAGTGTTATCAATCCTATGAGAGAATCTGGATTTGTGTTGCTTCTCTTACCTCATGATATCTTCATAAATACTTAAATATTTAGGTTTCAAGATTTAATACATTTGCCTTTAAAATGGAAAGATTTGTTAAATGCATATGCTAATAAAATCAGCAAAAGATATAAAGTACTATTACTAGGATAACATCAAAACACAGGAATGTATTTATTATGGTTTGAAAGTGAGGCAGAACTGTAACCTAATCAGTAGATTAATCCATTTGATGGATAAATAATTTGAAAGGTGGTTACCTTTAGTGGTTACCGTAGGTAGTTGGGCCATGGCCTAGGAGGCTTCATCTTCCCAGTGGTCCCTTCACACTTTCTCTTTGCTTTTCAGCCAGTGGCTTTCCTTAGCCTCACCTCAGACCCAGTGTGATGAAAGCTGCTAACCACGGACTGAATCTCTGAAACAGTGAGGCAAAAATAAAGTCTTCCTCCAATAAATTGTGCTTGTTAGGTATTTTAGTCATAGCTATGAAAAGCTAACACAGAAGTCAATGTAAATTTCCTTTTCTCTGAACCACTTGTTATAAACACATTTTCTCATACTCTGGAAAAATTAATAGGGAAGCATTTAAGTTCTATTTGAGATAAAAGTTCAAAAAGCAAAAATTGGAGGGGTTGGTGATCTCTTAAAATCAGCTCTGTCTCTAGGTTCACAAGGTCAGAAAAATAATTTTCATAATGCCTGCATTCATTGGATTTTGAAAGACAACCAATTCTGAAAATCCCTTGGTATGGATCTTATTGTGGGCAGATGTATAAGATAAGGAGGGAAGAATAAATCCTGCATAATTGATTAACTCACCATGAAAAGAGCAAGTGAGGTCCATGACACCTTTATATTGTTGGACAATAATGCTGCATGAATGTATGGTAAACTAAGATAAAGATCCTGGGAGCAATCAAACAACACTCTACTGGAGATGTACTCTTGACGATATTGCTTCTTTTTTCAACATTATAATTATCTCTGTTTTTTTTTCTTCTATGACTGCTTTTGTCTTTTTTATTAGATCAGTTTCACTTCTGTCATTCCAAAGTGAAGAAATACACTTTCCCTTTATCTGTGTTGGATTTTTTTGTGTCTACATTGCTCAAAAATTTTAATATTCAAATGTCTACATTTGAATGACCGAAAAAAACGCAAACTTCTACTTATCCAAAATAACTAATCAATAACTAAAGCATATATTAGTCACATGTCTATTATCCATCATCCATCAGGAGAGTTTAATCTGATTGTGTGTGTGTGTGTGTGTGTGTGTGTGTGTGTGTATTAGTGGGAATAGAATCCAGATACTCACACGTGCTAGGCAAGTGCTCTACCACTGAGCTATGTCATTTGTCATGAGATTTTTAGGGTCCACTCAAATCATGTGTTCCTTTTTCTTCTTCTTTTTTTTTAAAGAGAGAGAGAGAGAGAGAGAGAGAATCAATTTTATTTAGTTTTTCATGTGTCTTTTTGTTGCTCCGACTCTTTGTTGTGTACATGGTGCTGGGGTTTAATCTGCATCCTCTTGTATGTCAGGTAAGCACTGTAACTGCTGAGACTCTGCTCCAGTACCCTTCCTTTTGATATATTTTAACAGTTTATTGTCCTGTGGTAGGGACCCATATGAAGGTCCAACTTGATTGTGAAGTAATCAGATATAGCAAATAATTGGTAAAATAACAATGAAATAATAAAGAAATTGAAAAAAGTAAAACTATGTCCATAGAATGTGTTTTTTCTACAAGAAAAACAATTATGTACCATTAAATAGCTTTGGGAGACTATTCAACAATTGAGTGTAAATTACTTTTCAGTATCACTTTTCTGTGCTAAAGTAACAACAAAACACTCATTTTTCTTCAATACATAGTGTATAGCTTTACATACCTATATTTACCTTGGATATAGAAGTTCAAGTTTCCATTTCCTTTACTTCCACTTCAGCTTCCTTAAATCACTCAATTTGCCCACTATATATTATTTTAATGCATTTTGTTTAACCTTACTTGCTAATAAAATTATAACTTACACATGTGGTAATTAAGTAATGTAGATGATTTTATCTTATAAATGAAATGCGAAGGAAAACAGTATAGTGATGTATTAAAAAGCTATATATAGTTTTAGTTAATGAGAATTTTATGAGCCAGTTTGAATTCTACTTGTGAAATTCTAATAATTTCTCTCCATTTTTGTTTTTATTTTTTTAAAGAGAGAGGGGACAATGAGAGAGAAAGTGAGAATCAACTTTATTTGGTTTTTCATGTGACTTTCCTTGCTCAGACACTTTGTTGTGTACCTGGTGCTTGGGTTCGAACCATGAACTTGCGCATGCTAGGCAAGCACAGTAACTGCTGAGCCACCACTCCAGCCCTCCATTTTTATTTTTGAAAGTATGGTTACTTAGAATCAAATATTATTTTAGCAAGGATATGGCTACCTAAAATATGTTTGATGTATTCAACACAATTGTGTTATACTATGTTGGTTTTAAAATCAATGAGTATATTCAAATACATGGCAGTGTTTATAAGGCTATTTTGAAAGCAGGTTACAATTTAACTGGAAAACAATTGGACAGCTCCTAGAATGAAATATCCTCTAATCAACACCTAGAACAAGTGAAATCTTACCACAGACTATGACTGATAAGCCATCTCAGAAACTGCTATTAGCAGATGATACTGTAAAAGAACTAATTCACACTTTGACCGTGAGATGGAATGGTGAATTTTTTTAAAAGAAAGTTTTTTTATATAAAGTAAACTTATGTAAAGTAAACTTATGCTCTACAGATAATATTATGTATTTCTCTTTGTGAAAATGTGTCATAACATAAATGGGCCAAAGAGCTAAACAGAAACTTCTCAACAGAGGACATTGAACAAGCCAATGAGTACATGAGAAAGCACTCTAAATCACTAGTAATCAGAGAAATGCAAATAAAAACTACATTAAGATTTTACCTTATGCCAGTTGGATTGGCAAAAATGAAGAAAATAAACAATAATAGATGTGGAGGGGTTGCGGAGAGATAGGTACACTAACACTGTTGGTGAAACTGCAGACTGGTACAGCCCCTATGGAAAGCAGTATGGATAATCCTCAAAAAACTAGCAATGAGTCCACCATATGATCCATCTATTCCTCTCCCGGATATTTTTCCAGGGGATTTGGAAACAGCACATTACAACCACACAGCAAAATCTATGTTCATAGCAGCTCAATTTATAATAGCAAAACTATGGAAACAACCCAAATGTCCCTCACTGGATGAATGGATCCAAAATCTGTGGTACATATGTGCCATGGAGCTCTATTCAGAAATAAGAAACAATGATATTGCAGCTTTGAAGATAAATGGATGGTTATGAAATAAATCATGCTGAGTGAAGTCAGCATAACCCAAAGAACCAAGGGTTCAATGCCTTCACTCATCTGTGGAGGCCGGAGCTAGACCTTGGCCAGTGTGAAAGTGGTCAACTCTCAGGTATTAAACCCAGAAAAGGTGTAGTGACATACAACGTAAGGCATTCCTAGAGATGTATTGGGAAGGAGCGGGGAGGAAGCAGGGATAAGAGTGGGTAATTAGGGAGGCTCTAGGGGGCAAATGTAATTATCAGAATATATATATATATACATATATATATATATATATATATATATATATATAATATGATTTCATTGAAAGCATGTTTGTTCACCAAATAAATTTCTTAATAAAAAAAGTCATAGCATCAAATGTTTACAATAGATTGAGACTTTAAATAAAACAATAAGTAGATCATGGAATCAATTTTTTTTTGAAAATATTTAATGTTTGTATTATTTCTATTATTTATAATTAAGCATTTAAATAATTCTTGAACGATTCCAACATAAAACAATTTATAGAAATTGATTTATTTCTTCAAGGAGGAAATGTCTTTAGTACTTTCATAAAATATCTAGCTTTGGCAGAACACATTTCTAGTAAGACTAAGATTAAATATTTTATTTAGCTATGCCCAACTAATTTAAATACATTCTACACATATACCTTTACATGTCTTGTTTGACAGGCTGGTAGTGACAAGCCAGTTACTTTGCCCTATTACCAATACACACATGCCTACAAACAGGAAGTCAGTGTTATAACTACCTAATATTTTAGCTGTTCTCCAAATTACATATTTGATAGATGTTGTCTGGATAAAAAGTGTCCCCCCAAAACTTGTGTGAGACAATCCAGGGAGGCTGAGGTGAAGTGATGGGTTATGAAAGCCTTAACACAATCAGTAAGTTAATCCCCAAGATAGGGTTTAATTGGTAACTGTAGGCAGATGGGGTGGGGCTGGAGAAGTTGGGACATTTAGCGGCTTGGCTTTGGGATATACAGCTTGTGTCTGGCATCGTGTCTCTCTCTCTGCTTTCTGCAGCAATACTTTGCTCTCTTCCCTCTGCCCTACTCTACCTCTATGTTGTTCTAATTCACTTCCAGCCCTGAGGCATAGAAACCACCCCCTATGGACTAAAACTATCAAAACCATGAGCCTCAGATAAACCTTCCTAAAATTGTTCTTGTCAGGTCCTTGGGTCACAGCAACAAAAAAAGCTAAATATAATAAGAGATTTTTTTAAACAAACAGGTGATAATAAGGCATTCTTGGTAAATTTTATTCCACAAAAATGGGCACATTTTGTTTCATGAATGCTAGACAACTTATTTAAGTATACAAATTTAAAAAAGATAAAAACATAAACATATACAGAGTAGTACTGCTAACATTTTTCTTTTAATATTTAGTTTTAGTGTTAATATTTTCTTTAAAAATTTATAATAATTTTGAGATTCAAAAGTATATTTAACCTAGAAAGATCCTTCTCTCTCAACTGCATAAATCATAAATCATGTTGTTGATGTCATTACTTGAGAAAAATTAAATATTACTGATGCCCTGGGAACATAGGCTAAATAATGTCATTGAATATGCCAAAAGATAATTTATATATTAGGAAATAAATATATATCTTTACTGTCCACATCCTGATGGCTTTCTGCCATCACAGAATTCCCCAGAAGATGTCAACACAAGGCTGTAAGAAATTACATACCAAAGGAAAATTAAATAAATAAAATCATTGAAAATCTCTGTGGATATCAATGGCACAGGTGCATTATCAATGCCAAATGACAACATCCTATTGAATATGTGAAGAGAAGCTTTGCTAGTTAAAAAACAATATAATTTTAAAATTAGTTACATATTAAAAGACATTGGCAAAAACTGACATCACCGTATAACTAAAAAATAATATATGTAAAAGTCTGGTAAAAAATGTCCATAATAGATTTTTCTTTTAAAATTAACATGACTTTAAAATTTAAAAAATATGAATATTTATGGGAAAATATTAGAAAAATAGGTGATTGAAAATAATTTCTATTTCTAAAAGTAATTACTATA
Source organism: Aplodontia rufa (assembly GCA_004027875.1). NCBI lineage: Eukaryota > Metazoa > Chordata > Mammalia > Rodentia > Aplodontiidae > Aplodontia > Aplodontia rufa. The sequence goes on from PVKS010002783.1 coordinate 14,622, forward strand.
ACAATGAGAATTTTATTTTAATCATGCATATGATCTTTTCTTATTTCATGCATATATACACATTGTATATATGTGTGTGTTCAAAGAAACAAGTAGGACACAAAGACTCATTTGCATACCCCAGTCATCTATATAGCTGCTAAAACTCTCATAGGACCATTTCTATAATCCCTGATGCACAAAAATTTTATATCTATTTAATATTGGTTATTTCCTCCCCTCTTAAATCTTTCCAGACCTTACTAATTTATTTCCTGTGTAAAAATTGAGGTATAAAAACATGTGACCCCAGAATATTTTTTCTATAAAGAAAACCATGCTGTAGACTTAGCCAATGACAAGTTTATAATTGAATGATACGTAAAATATGAGCAAAAGAAAGAAATGTTCAAAATATATAAATTTCTCTTAGTGATGCATTTCTAGTAAAAGCTTCAAAAGACATACATACATATAAATAAAATCACAAAGATATATACGTTAGGAAGGGAATAGTAGTAATGAAATCTAAAATAGAACTTCAGTGTTTCTCACATTTGAGAAACTGAAACATTCAATCCTCTGTATTTAAAGTCCACTGTAAATAGTGTAGTTTACATGATTTGCATGTATTTTTTTAATTTTTTATTTTTGAACAACCATACAAGTTTTTAACAAAATAATATAAAATGTGAATATATTCTGGATATTGCAATTACCCCCAGGAGTGCCCCCCCAATTACCCTCCCTTATCCCGCCCTTCCCCTTCCCGCTATATCTCTAAAAAAGGTATTAGGTTGTAAAACATTACATCTTATCTGGATTTAACACATGCTAATAGACCAATTTTCTTATTGTCCAGGGTCTAGTCCCCACCTCCACAGATGAGTGGAGACAATTGACCCTTGCATGTATGTTTAATAAACAAAAATCATTAAAAATTTAAAATTAGCCAGGCATGATGGAGCACAATAAAATTCCAGACTTGAGAGGCTGAGGCAGGAGGATTGCAAGTTCAAAGCCAGCCTCTACAATTTATTGAAGCCCTGAGTAATTTAGCAAGACCCACCCATTCTCAATATAAACAAAATAAAGAGCTGGTGATGTTGCTCAGTCGCTAAGTGTTTCTGGGTGCAACCAATTCTGGGTTCCAACAAATAAATAAATATATAAATAAATAAAATAGGAAGTTTAACTCAATAATTTATATCTCAGATTCTTGAAACTTGCTTTTATGAGTTATTGATATCATAAGACTACCAACATATTTTCACATCATTTAAACACACATTAAAAATTGTAGGTGATGGAGTGGTGGCTTGGCGGTTACAGCGCTTGCCTGGCATGCTCAAGTACACGGGTTCAAACCCCAGCACCCACATACACAACTAAGTGTCAGAGCAATGAAAACCATGTGAAAAACTCAATAAAAATTGATTTTATCTCTTTCTCTCTCTCTCTCTCTCTCAGTCCTCTCTTTAAGAAAAAAAAATTGTAGAACTTTACTAAATTTGCATGATTACTGCTAAAACAAAAAATAATAGAGAAGGACATTTGGTCACTGCAAAGTATGTAAATGTTTTCATTAATGATTAATATTGTTAATAAAATCACAAACTATAAAGAAGCATATTTGGAAAAATCTTTGAGTCTACGCAGCAAATTATTTTTTCTAAAACTACGTGTATGCCAATTTCCTATTTCTTTCATTGTTACTCAGGACGTTGGTTAATAATTTTAATTTTATACATCTGTTAGGTTTACTATATCTTCAGAAACTTAATAAAATCTGGGACATACTGAACAAAATCAATCAATATTGACTGAAAGTAGTATCAAGTTGGAAAGCATCATTAACCTTTAGATATGTGTGAAGAATATTTTAGACATCTTCACCTAACTCTAATAAAACTATGACATAAAAATTTATAGATTTTGATAGGCATCACAGTAGATGTCTTATTCACAAGTTATCTGTGAACTTTTAACATATTTTATTTTGAGAAAATTATTTAATACAACTTTATTATTTCCTATAATATGTGTTATTTGAGTTAGTGATGAATGTTTAGAATCTGAACTTTATAATCCAGTCTTTCTATTGTATACACATCTCCTAACTGCTGATCTGAGCTTCCAGACATTTTTTAATTTTGAGAAATATCTTTTTGCTATAAAAATTATGTGCTGACAAGCATATTGGATTGTCCAGTTCGGGATAATTTTCAGTGGAAAATAACTTCATAAAAACAATGAAATGCATTCATAAATAGCAATGAAATTACTATGTATTTTCAGAGTTCACAGTATCAATATTTCTGTTTTCAAATATATTATGATTTTTTAACTGTATTATTACCTACAAAAATTCACCCATATATGTAATTAAATAAAAATTAAAGTTGATAAAGATCAAGCTAATGAAAAAAGGAAAGGAATAGCAATGCATTTATGGTAATTTACTTATGGAAAATAATTTTTATTATTATGGTCACCTTTTCCCATGTCTTTCTCTTTCATCTTGTTTTTGAGCAGGTTTTGGTAACAATATATATTTATTAATGCTATATATCCTCTTATGAAATAATATCAGGCTGTTTACATTGAAGTGCTGTACTAAAATCAAACATGTTAAAAAAGAAGTCAATTAGTTATTGATTCTATTTTTGTTAGGCAATATGAACAAACTATTTAATTACAAAACTAAAATAAAGAGGAGAAAAACCTGTTGAAATACATACTATATAATATAAAAGAGGAGAATAATAGTAGGGAACTTGCTCAGTCTTAATGTGTCAAAGGTCACTCATTCACATGCAAAGTTCTATAGAATAAAATCTTATGCATTATCACTTCATTATAATGTGCCCAACAAATAAAGTTAAAATCAAATGCTAAAAATGGAGGGAAAGGAAGAAATGCAGCTGGGATCTGCTAATAATAAGTTTGCAGAATTTAGTTCTGTGTATCTGAGAATCTAAAACAGATCTTTACCAAAATTGATTGTATATCACTTTCAATAATCTCTAAATTTAGTTACCTCCCATTAGAATATTCATTTTCTAAACTAAACTGTTGATAGGAAGCTTAGAACAATTAAGTTGAAATTGTTTTTTTATTGGTTCAACAGTCTTACATATTGGAGTGAACTTTTGTTACATATTCATGCATACATAGATATTGGCAAAATAAGTTAAGCCAGATCTTAGTCCCGGATCTCCCCCTGCCCTTCATCCATTCCATGATCTCACGTCTCCTCTGTAGTACCCCCATGCTATAAATAGAAATGAGCATATGTATGTATATTAATTATTGAAATTTCAGAGTTTATATCTCTGCCTGAGTATAGATTGGCTTCTCATGAGAGTCAAGTATACCCAGTCATTTTGATAACCCCTTTTCTCTCCCCTCTTTCTCTTCTTCCCTCCCTTGTCCTGCCATCTGCATAGTTATTGTTCCTCCTGCTTATGTGAAATTTCAACTTTGGTGGGTTTATTAAATAATTGTAGATAACTTTTATGGTGTCTTAAGTTTTACTGTAGCTAATGAGAGAAAACATTCAACTCCTTAGTCTCTGTGTTTGGGATATTTCACTTAGCATGATTTTTTTCCATTTCCATACATTTAGTTGTAAAAGCTGTCATACCATTCTTTCTAATACCAGAGTAGAACTCCATTGTGTGTGTGTGTGTGTGTGTGTGTGTGTGTGTGTGTGTGTGTGTGTGTATTACAGGTTTTTGATCCATTTATCCAGTGAGGGGCATCTGGTTTTATTCCATAATTTAGCTAGTATAAATAGAGCTGCTATAAACACTCATGTAGCTGTTCTCTCTGTAGTAAGCTGATTCTAGCTCCTCTGAGAAAATATAAAGAAATGCAATAGCAGGATCATATGGTAAATCCATCCCTAGTTTTTTTAGGAGGCTCCACACTGCTTTCCAGAATGGCTGTACAAGTTTTCAGTCCTACCAACAATGTGTTAGTGTTCTTTTCTCCCCATAATCTCCCTCACCCAGCATCTGTTATTGTTTGTATTCTTCATTTTTAACATTGTGAGTGGAGTAAGGGGGAATCTCATTGTAGTTTTTAATGGCATTTCTCTGATTGCTAGTGATGTAAAATATTTTCTCATATATTTATTGGTTTTTTGAACTTCCTCTCTTGAGAAGTTTCTATTTTACTCCATTACCCATTTATTGATTTGATTGTTTGTGCTTTGGTGTTAAGTTTTTTAGTTGTTTGTATATTCTGGGTAATAGCCCCATGTTGGATGTAGTAGAATAATTTTCTCCCATTCTGTAGGTTCTTTCTTGACACTCTTGACTAATACTTTAGCTGTGCAGAAGCTTTTCAGTTCAATGGCATTCTACTCATTGATTCTTGGCTTTAATTCTTGTGCTAAGAATTACACAATTCTTATTAAGGTAGGAGATGCCCATAGCAACGTGATAGAGTTTTGATACTTATTTTTCTTCTAATAATTGTATGATTACTGGTTTAATTCCTAATTATTTGATGCATTCAATTTGATTTTTGTTCAGGGTGAAAGATAAAGATCTAATTTCAATTGTCTGAATATGGCTGTCCAGTTTGTCTAGCACCATTTGTTGAACAGGCTGTCTTTCCTCCATGGTATATTTTCCCCCTTTGTCAAATATCGATGGTTGACACTTGCAGGTTTGTTCTCAGCATCTTCTATTCTGCTCCATTTGTCTTCATATGCTTTGATACCAATACGATGCTGTTTTTATTACTATGGCCTTATAGTATAACTTCAGATCAGGTATTGTGACAACTCCTGTTTCATCTTTCTTGCTTAGGAATATTTTGGCTATACTGGATTTCTTGTTATTCAAAATGAATTTGAGAATAGCACTTTCTGTATCCATGAAAAATGTCATTGGTACCTTGATGGGAATTACATTAAATCTGTACAGGGCTTTTGGCAGAATGGCTATTTTAATTATATTGATTCTGACTAAACAAGAGCATCTTCTCAGGTCTTTTTCAAAGTCTTTTTTCTATATTTTATAGTTTTCATTGTGGAGGTCTTTTATTTCCTTTTTAAAATTAATGCCCAAGTTTTTTATTCTTTTTGAAGTTATTGTGAATGGAATGGATTCCTGATTTCTTCTGTGGCTGAATTGCTGTTGGAGAATAGGAAAACTATTGATTTATGAGTGTTGATTTTGTAACCTGCCTCTTTGCTACATTAAATTATAAGCTCTAGAAGTCTTCTGATAGAGCTTTTTGGGTCTTCTAGCTATAGGATCATATCGTTGGCAAATAGAGATAGTTAACTTCCTCTTTTCCTATTCAAATTTCTTTGCTTTCCTTCTCTTGTCTGATAGCTCTGGCTAGGGTTTCAAGGACTATATTGAATAAGAGAGATAAGAGTGGACAGTTTTGTCTCATTCCCAAATTTGTGGGAATGGTGTCAGAATCTCTCCATTAAGTATAATGGAGTCTGTGGATTTGTTATAAATGGCCCTTACAAAATTTAAGTATGTTCCTTATCTTTGAGCATGAATTGGTGTTGTATTTTATCAAATGTGTCTTGTATATCAATTGAGATGGTCATATAGATTTTGTCTTTAATTATTTTAGTAGTAAATTACAGTTATTGATTTGCATATGCAGAAATAGGCCTGCATTCCTGCAATGAAGTCCACTTGATCATGATGTATTTTTTTTTATATATTTTTGGATGCAGTTTGCTAGAATTTTATTAAGGATTTTTGCATAATTGTTCATCAGGGAAATTGGTCTCAAGTTGTCTTTTCTTCATGTGTCTTTGTTGAGTTTTGGTATCAGGGTTATGGCTGCCTCATAAAATGTGTTTGGGAGGGTTATATCCTTTTCAGTTTCATGGACTAGCTTGCTAAAGAGAGATGTTAATTCTCCCGTAAAGGTCTGGTTGAACTCTGCTGAGAATCCATCAGGTCCTGGGCTTTTCTTTTCTGGAAGACCTTTGATAGCTGTTTCACTTTTACTACCTGAGATTGTTGTGTTTAGATTTTCAATATTTTCCTTGTTAATTTAAGAATGTCATGTGTGGCTACATATTTGTCCATGTCTTCCAGATTAATAAACCTGGAAAAGTATAGTTTTTCAAAATGGGTTCTGTAATCCTATGGATTTCAGACACGGCAGTGGTGCTGTCTTGCTTTTCGTTTCTGATTTTGTTGAATTGCTCCATTCTGTCTTTTGGTAAGGTGGTGAGGAGTCTCTAAGTTTTACTTATATTTTTGAAGAACTAACTCTTTGTTTTGTTGATTCTTTGTATGTATGTATATATATATATATTTTTTTTTCTGTTGTCCGTTTCATTTATTCTGACGCTGATCTTGGTTACTTCCTGCCTTCTGTTGGATTTGGGATTGGATTGTTCCTCTCTTTGTAGGATTTGAGGTGGAGCATAACTGTTTATTTGTACTCTCTCCTGATTTTTGATGAAAGCACTCAGTGCTATAAATTAACCTCTTGAGAATGCTTTCATACTGTCCCAGAGATTTTGATATGTTCTGTCATCATTCTCATTCATTTCCAAGAATTTCTTGATTTCTATTGTGATTGCCTCTTTGATCCATTCTTCATTCAAGAGAGTATTAATCACTCTCCATGTATTTATGTACTTTCTGTTATTTTTCTTGCTGTTAATTGCTAGGATCATACTGTTGTGGTCTGATAGGATACATGGGATTATGTCAACTTTTTTGTATTTGTTAAGATTTCCTTTGTGGACTAGAATATGATCTATTTTGGGGAAGGATCCATGTGCTGCTGAGAAGAAGGTAAACTCAGCCAATTTGGGATGGAATATTCTGTAGATGTGTGTTAAGTCTAATTGATTGATAAAGTTGTCTAGGCTAAAGACATCTTTATTGATTTATTTGCTTTAATTACCTGTTTAATGTTGACAAAGGTGTACTAAAGTCCCTCAGTACTATTGTGTTGAGGTCAATAAGTGGTTAAAGTCCTTGAGTACTTTTTCTACATATTTGGAAGGGTTGTAGTTATGGGCATAAATGTTAACTATTATTATAACTTCTTGATGTAGTGTTCCTTTTGCTGAGATGTAGTGACCTTCTTTATCTTTTCTGACTAATTATTGATCAAAATTTACTTTGTTGGATGTATGTGTTGCAACACTGGTTTGCTTTTTTGGGCCAAATGCCTGGTAGACTTTTTGCCAGTCTTTCAACTTCAATATCTGACTATCTTTGGCTGTGATGTATGTCAGGAGACATAAACAGCATATTTTTGGATTTTATTTTTTAATCCAGTCTGCTAATCTGTGTCTTTTGTTTGGGAAATTGAGTCCATTCACATTCATCTATTTGGTGTTAGAATAGATAAGTGATTTTGGTTGCCTGGTATTGTGACCTTTGCTGTACTTTGTGCCATCTTAGAAATCTTTTAGTGAGTTACAATTTTATTGATTTTCTTCTGGTTTGGGCTTTGGGAACTGTAAGCTTGTTCCTCTGTTTGAAGATTGTCTTTGAGTTTTCTCTGTGGAGCTGAGAACATACATGGCCCATGTATGTTGCTCATTTTTTTCTTATCTGGGAAAGATTTTATTTCCCTAACAACTTTGAAATTGAGTTTTTCTGGGTATAGTATTTTTGGGTGGCAATTATCATCTTTCAATATTTGAAAAAGTTCGTTACATGCTGTCCTTGCATTTAAGGTTGGAATTAAGAAATCCAAAGTAATCCTTATTTGTTTGTCTGTGAATGTGACTTGGTGATTTTCTCCTACTGCTTCTAATATTCTTTCTTCGTTTTCTCTGCTATTCATTTTGTATACGATGTGTCTTGGTGGGTTTCTCATTTGGTTGTCTATTTGGGGCCCTGTTATCCTCTTGAATATGAATTTCTGGATCAGTTCTTATATGGGGGAAATTTCCCTTGACTATCTCATTGAGAATGTTCTTTATGCTGTTAATTTATTGTTAAATGTTCTTCCCTACTCTCAGATTATTTCTTCTGATCTCAACCCATATTTCTTGGTAATTCTGATAATGCTCAGTAAGTTTTTTTTTTCTTGTCTACTGTCCTTTCATTCAAGATTACTCAGCCTGTCTTCCTTATGTGATGTTCTTTATTTGAGAGTTGAAGTTCTATTTTCTACTGAGTTTACTCTGATACTAATATCTTCCATTGAGCTTTTAATTTGGTTGATTGTGTTTTTCAATTCTGAGAGCTCTGCTACACCTTTTTTCAGAATGTCTAGTAACTTATTAAAGTGGTCTTTCAACTCCTGAAATTGCTCATATTTCCTTCCTTAAGTTTTCTTTAATTCTTTGATCATTTTAATAATCAGATTGTTGATAATTTTTCTAGGTTTTCATCAGATCCCTATCCATAGACTCCTTGGCTAGGGAGTTGTGGGTTTTAGGAGGAGAATTGTTTGCCCTTTTCTTCATTTTCAGTGCTACAGAGTGGAGCCTGTGAACCCTCTTTGGTTATTTTACTTTGGGGATTTGTTGATGAATTGCAGGGCCTTTGTCTCTTGTTACCTCGGATGGGTACAATTTGGAAATTTGAGATTAACAGTAGGCTCCACAACCTGTGGTCAATTATCAGCTTTTATGATTTATAATACCTTACTAGATAAGGCAAAAGAGAAAATGAGAGTGGGCAATGGGTACAATAAACAGCCTTAACCTTGTTACTTTGTTCCTTCTGTTACTGTTACAAGAAATGGTAGGATTAGTAACTGTCTTTGATTATAACACTGTTAACCATCAGAGTATATCTGGATTAAAAACAAACAAGTATTATCATCTTTGGCCTTCAGATCAGATTCCAATAACATCATTGATAAGGATGAATAGTCAATATGATCTGTGAAATCGTACAATACATAGTGATGAACTAGTTAATTCCTTTTGTAGTCCATGTACTTTTAGCTATCATCTATGGGAGGACAGGTGTGATTAGCAATTATCTCAAGACGGAGCTAATTGATATTACGCTTACAGACACTTGAGATTAAATAAATGAGGTTGGAGAAAGAAAGATGTGATTATAGACCGGAAGCAGAGAGAAAATAGGAGATGCCGTAAAATATTCTTATTACAAAATTAAAAAGGAGAGAGAGAGAGGGAGGAAGAGACACAGGGAGAGACTGGGGTAATGATGTTGGGGGGGTGAGAGTTAGAATAATAGGTTCTGGCTATTGCTGGAGGATAGGAAAGATGTGGGTAATGGAGAAGTGAACTACGAGGGAGCTATACAACATAAAATTAAAATATGCTGGTTGGTTGCCCTAGCCTCAGGTGGTGTGGTGAGTACTAATATTTACATTGAAGCAAACATTCAATGGAAAGGTAAGAAATAAGTAAGATAGAAGAAGAAATAGGACCACAGTAACAACAACACTTGCCATACACACACACAGTAAAGAATAAAATTCAACATCTGGTTTATAGTCTTGGAATGCCCTCTGCTTGTCACAAATAAAGCCTGACTGCTTATCCTGGAATGTTGTCCCACAGTCTGGAGGCTTGGACTTGGGGAGGAGGAGAGGAGGAGGTTGCCCTGAGGCGACTCTTTGACTGCCCATTCCATTTATCCTGATTTAACTGTCCTGCAGGCTGCACTGTATCCAGGATCCTGGCTCCCAGTCTCCTGTTCATTTGAAGTTGTCCTCAGGTTATAGGGGGATCTGGTAGATGATAACAAGGGTCCAAAACAAAGTTCTGCCCTGCCTTGTCTGTAAGCTCAAAATAGCTGCAGCCCACCCTGCTTAACAGCTGAAAAGTGAACAATATTCTCTTCTTCATAGTGGAAATGTCACTTAATTGTCCCAGGTTAACCCAAAGCAGAGCTCCTGTGAGCACTATGCCTATCCACAACAGACTGCAGGATCCTGACAGGATTGTGTAGAAACCTGGTTTAGACTCCTAACTACATTTCCTATTTGTTTTTCTGAAATGGCTACAGCCTGACCTCCTTATAAGTGGGAGGGGGTGTCTGCCCCCTCCTTCACAGCAGATATGCCAAGAGGATCTGATTTCAGCCCAACACAGCTTTTCTATGTGAAATTGTGAAGTCAGTCTCTGCGTGGCCGAATGAATCAGACTGGGACAATCAGTGATTCTCCTGCTGCTGTATTGATTCAGGGGCAACCATGGCCAGTGGCGAATGGCTGGTCTGAATTACTTCCTCTTTTAAACTTGCTACACCCAGGTCTCCAAGTCACTGATCTCCCAATGAACCATGCTGTGTTTAGCACATCTTTCCAATACACACATCTTGAAGAAAGGTGGCTTTCCCAGGGTGTTTCTTTGTTTCAAGACAAAGAGAGTGTCCTGATGCCACTTCCCCATAGTCCATCATCTTCTGAATCACTAATCTAAGTTGAAATCTTTGACAAAATATATATAACAATATTTTTATTGATTGTAGATAACACATTTACTTATTATTAATACCTAGTGTGTAGATAATAGTAGTGAGATTTTCTTTAAAAGGAAGGTACATTTGTACTCTTCTCTGATCTTCAAGAGATTGGAGAATGACTGAGATATACATGCTTAGGAATATTATAGATATGAATCTGAACTCTTCTTTTCAAGAAGAAGCCAAATAAGTTTAAGTACCCAAATGAATGACAGGCTAACATTCTGTGTCATGAGACTTTGCCCTGTAATCCCCTAAAGGATGTACTGTGATGGTGTTTTAGAATATTTCTTTTCCTATTTCATGTTTAAGGGATCAGAAAAAGAAATTGATATAGCAACATGAAAGTGATATAAGGTGTTCAATCAACGGTTATGAAACATGATTTTATGAAGAAAATCAGAGGTACTCTATTTGCAGTATATATATATATATATATATATATGTACATATATATTATCTATTTGCAATGGTGTTCTAGAATAACTAGAACGCCAGTTTCAGGTAATACCTCATTAAATCAGTTTTGCAAGGAAAATAGGTAAACCATAAAATTTCAAAAGAATATAGTGTTTTTAGAGTTGCAATGAAAATTTTCTGCACAAGGTTCAATTCAACATAAAAATCATTTGCCAGTGCTTTAAAACAATAAAATTGGGGCTGAAGCGGTGGCTTGGTGGTTATGGCACTTGCCCAGCATGCGCAAGTACACAGGTTGGAACCCCAGCACCCATGTACACAACTGTCAGAGCAACGAAAGCCATGTGAAAAACTAAATGAAAATTGATTCTCTCTGTCTCCTCTCTCTCTCTCTCTCTCTCACTGTCATTCTCTTTTTAAATAAAAAGCACCAAAAAACAAAAAAATTGGTCAAACATGGGAAAATTAGGTTGGTTGATATGTAGGTTTTCAACCCTCTTCAGAGATACTCTTAGATATCTACAAAGTATGATTTGCCATAAATTATAGGGAGATAAATTGCCCTCATTGAAATCTTTTTTTTTTTTAAAGAGAGAGGGACAGTGAGAGAGACAGAGACAGAGAGAAACAACTTTATTTAGTTTTTCACGTGGCCTTAGTTGCTCCAACACTCAGTTGTGTATGTGGTGCTGGGGTTCGAACCCAGGTCCTCGTGCTTGCCAGGCAAGCTCCGAAACTGCTGAGCCACCGCTCCAGCCCTCCCTCGTTGAAATCTAAGTCACCAATTTTCCTCTATAAAACCTACTGTGGATAATCCTAACAAGTACTAATATAAGTGTAAATGCCTTTAAAAATATATTCAGTAATTTAATGTTCATAATAGTTTTCAAGTCCAATTTTATTAGTATTCTGCTTTATGGATAACAAAACCAAAGTTCAGCTAAATTATGGAAACAACCCAGATGTCTGCACTAGATGAGTAGATTAAGAAACTGCTATATACATACAATGGAGTTCTACTCAACTATTAGAAAGATTGAAATTAAGACATTCTCTGGCAAATGGATGGGAATGAAGAATATCAGGCTAAATTAAATTAGCCATATATAGAAACTCAAAAGTCTTATGATTTCTCTCATTTGTGGAAGTTAGAGTAAAATAAAGGAAAGCGGAAGGGAGGGATACGATTTCATACAGAACCATGCAAATACAAATTAGCAGAAGAACTAAAGGAAGTCTAGTAAAGTAGAGAAAGTAGAAGGGGAGAGGAAAGAAGGAGAGTAAAGTAAAAAAGGAAGGTTAAAGGGGTGAAGGGAAAAAATACATTTTTCACCCCTAGGAAACTAAATAATTCCCACACAATCAATTTCAAAGGGCTATCAACAGAAACAAGTGCCCAGAGGATGGAAGGAGGAAGTGGGGTGGGAAGTGGTGGGGAGAACATTGGCCAAATTATATTGTTATAGTGTGTGCATGTATGAATATGTAATGACAAATCCCATCATTATGTAAAACTTCAATGCACCAATAAAAAAAGAAATCAAAATTCCATGAAGTTGAACATCCTATTCAATACCATTTGCCAAAATCAACTCTGAAATCGAGGTCTTTTAAACTTAAGATTGTATATTCTTTCTCTTATACCAGACACCTGAACTCTATTCAATTAATGAAATAATTTCATTAATTCCAACACAGTAAAGCTAGCTTGTAGGTTCTTTGAAAGTCTTTGTATTAAATTTGATAGGTATAGAACATGGGTATTACAAATTTAAAAATTAAACAAGGTTCTTTGAGTAGCCAGAGTTTAAAATATACCAACAAAAAGTATTATCTTTCTCTATCCATTTACAAAATAAAAAAAAAATTATCAATCTTTCCTCATTGTCATTACTTTCATGCATCCCACATAGCATTATGTTCTTCCTTCTCCTCTACTACTGGATTGAAAGAGCTTCTTGGTAGGTCCCAAAACCCTCTTAATTGCCAAGTGTAATTACCTTCTTTCAGTTTTTATTTATGTGACTTCTCAGGAGCATTTTCTTTCTTTCTTTCTTTCTTTCTTTTTTTCTTTATTTCTTTCTTTGTTTCTTCTTTCTAACAGACAGAAAGGGAGAGTAAGAGAGAGAATCAACACCATATTGCTGAATCAGCACTCCAGCCCCCTCTGGGGCATTTTCAGTACTGTTCACACTCTACCTTTTTGAATTGTCCTTTCTTTGCTTCTGACTCCAACCAGCCATTCTTCTAATTCCAGGACAGGTCTCTCTCAAGCTTGTTAGTTCCTTTTACTTTGTTTCTCAGCTCTGTCTGCTTTCTAGGTGCCAAGTCAACCCTTCATTAGTGTAGTATATATTTCTCTGTGATTTTTTTTTCAGAAAATTAAAATCTGCCCAAAACTCATACTACAATTCTACCTTTGGAGCTGTGATCCACTTCCAGCTGAATATCTCAAAGACAATACTAAGTTCATAGACCAAACTTTTGTACAGTTCTCCACTTCCACCTTCATTTCTTGGGACTTTCCTACTCATTCAATCTGCTTCCTCCAGATAATAATTTTGCACTTAACTTTCCCTCTGCTTGGAATGTTCTTCTCCAGTGAACTGCATGACTCCTTTTAATTTCACTTCTCATTAAGGCGTTGCATTTAAAATTCCTACTAATCTTTTGAGTCCTTCTAATTTCCTTCATAATATTTACCACAATTTCACTTTTGACACTTTACTCTTTTTTCCCCTTAGATCCAGCATCACAGTGACACAAGCTGTATCTTTCTAAAACATGGATTTGATCCTTTAACCTTCTCTTACTGAAGCCTTTGTCAAAGGATATGGGTTAAGTCATCTTTTTTGTAACAGATTCTTGTCTTAACCTCATGCACAACTTCATCTCTTCACACTCTTCTGAATTGTTTCCACAGTGTAAACATAGCACACTAATTACTGTTACTTGAACATAATCTTATTTCCCATGTACTTGAGAGTCTTCCTCTATAGAAAACTTAACTTTTCCTCTCAGTGCAATTAAAAAATATCCCTATGAAGCCTGACTTTTTTTTTAGATAAAACTATAATGTTCTGCATTGTTCTTTCCTAAAATATTGGTTCTTAACCCCAATTATTACCATCTTCATGTTCTGCTCATGTAATTTCTTGATCATGGTATTATATTAATGTGGGTATTTACGTGTTAATAGGAAGAGAGGGAAACTTGGAAATTCTAACAGCTAGAAGTATGTACACTAATTCAGGAAAAACCAACCAGGAAAAACTTAAAGTGGATAAAGTGTAAGAAAAATTTAATAGGTTGATATGCTGTTTAAAATTTTAACAATATGCAACTGAATTCTGGGCAAACAGCACAGGCAATGATGGGCAGATGACTACTTATGAGATTTAACTTATGTTTTATTTCAGCAATTCCATTAAGAAACATTGGGCATTTGTGCTTTGGTAAATTCTAGTGCTGCAAACAACAGTAAGAACAGGGCTTTTTTCTCAGTGAGTTTCCTGGTTTAGGAAGTGATTCCTAAATGGAAGGTGGGTAAATGAATATCCTGTACCTCTAAGGTAAGGAGGTAAAATCCAGAACACTAGCAAGGGAAGGTTAGAACAGCTTTCATAGAGGTCTGGGGACAAGGCAGATTATTGGCCCAGGAGCTCATTAAGTAGTTAGTGTCAAGTTCCATTCTCAGTCCCTAGCTCAGAGACCTCGGAAGAACTGGAATTCAGGAGCAAAGTGTGAGTTTACTCACTCAAAACTGAACTGATAGATTCAAATCCAAATCTGAGTAATAGCAAAAGTGATAACAAAGAACAACAGCATATGAGCCTTTAGCAGGTTAAATGCCCTTTGGAATACTTCTGAGAACAATCTTACTGCAGGGAGTTGCCAAGGGCTCCATAATGTAAGCAAAGATGAATGAAAATGTCAAGAAGAAGTACAAGCCCATTTCTTTCCCCCTTCAGGCTCTGACTTCCTGGGTGTTAGAAACAATGTTTTATTTATTTTTGTATCTAGATTTAATAACAAGTTGTACATATTAAGTGCATAATAAATACTTGCCTATTGAAATGATTAAAAAGAATTAGAACTTCTGTTACTGTGTTTTCTTGATGTTGCTTTAGGGACATGGTGCAGAGCTATCAAACACTGCAAGAGAGGCTCTAAAGGAAGTGCGACAAACGAAGAAATGAGAAAAGCAGGCAAACCATGTATTTTCTTGCTCCTATTGGATGGACCTTAAGTATTAATTTTTGATAACATAATTGCAAAATGTCGAGGATTCCAGGTTATAGATGGAGAAGATGAGGAAGAGAGCAAAAAGATAAATCTGAAAATAATATGTGTAAGAAATTAACATACCATATTTTAGTCACGTTATTTTGTAATGTATATTTTAAAAATAAGAAAGATCAAAGGATGACAGTATATATTCAATGAAAACGTAGAATACACTTAATTATACGATGTTGGTCAATGTATTTTAGCATTTTATGATTACGGTAGTGCACAGAAATTTAACTAGGTAATTATTTTAAGCAAAAATTTTAAAGAGAGATTCGATTGTTTTGAAAAATTTTGGTTTCTAAAATAGGTAAGTTCTCAAAGTTCATATTTTAACTATTGATAATTATTGATTCCTTTTAAAAAATAATCACTTAGATTTTGACCTAAATTTATACATTTATTCCCTATTACATAGGGGTAGATTTTCTCTGCCATTGTGTATACCTACATTCTCTCTCTTTGTCTGGTCTGTCTTCCTATATCTTCTGATTACAGATTTTATAAAATATGTTGTTACATATTTTATTTTTTTGTGAGTTATTCAAGCTTCAGTCATACAGCAGTACTTTTGCAGATTAATGTCAATACTTAACATTTTCATGCCAATAGTCATGTCGTCTGCATTATAATCTAAGAAACAACATTAATATCATGTACTTATATTGCTCTCATAGTAAAAAGCATTATAAAACATCAGTAGGTTGGGTGCTGTGGTGCCCTTCTGTGATCCCCGGAAATTGGGAGGCTGAGGCAAGTGGATTGCAAGTTTGAGGCCACCTTCAGAAATTTAGCAAGGCCTTATCTCAAAATAAAAAGTAACAAATTAAAAAAAATTAAAAACAAAAATGTACTGGGAATGTAGCTAAGGTAAAGCATGCCACAATTCAATCCTTAGTACTAAAACCAAAGCAAATAAACAGAAAAACAACCCAGCAGTGTAACGTGATTTTGGTCATGGCATGTAAGTTAGGCCAGATTGCAAAAGGCTAGGTAGGAATATAAGACCAGTTAGTATGACATTATACCACAGAGGTTTACCATAGAAGCAACTGAGCAGGTATCATATCACAAAGGCCTTACTCACAAGGATTCTGTCAAGACAAAATTAACTATATGAAAAAGTAGTTCAGTGTCCGAATACCTGAAAGCCAGAAACCAGGTGTAGCCTGAGGACTCAGCTTTTAGGGCAATCACTTTCTTCAAGAACAGTGACCTAAAGAACATACTGCATAAGTGTGCTAGAGAGGGTCCTTAGTGAACTCACCAAAACAAATGAGGAGAAAGAAAACTAGAATATTCATCACCACAACACAAAAGAAACCAATAGCATATACTTCAATCACACTAGTTCTCAAAGATGTTTTTAATTTTCTGCTTCCTCTACCAACTCAACCTTCAAAAGAAAACCAGAATTAGTATAGTTATTAGAGGAAAAGATGGAGGTAGCAAGCAGGCATTGTAGAAGTTGGAAGAAAAAAAGAGAAAGGAAGGAGGTGAAAAGCACAATAGGAAAGGGAAGGGAAGGAAGAGAGGTAGAAACAGTGGAAGGGAAGGTGAAATGCTTGGCCTCTGGCTGAGGACTCTGGCAGCATTTTAACCATGGATTTAACTTTTTATTTTTCTGTGTGTGATACTTAGGACAAATAGTTTGCGTAGGAAATGTTCACTCAAAGATCAAAGCCTATTATTTTCTCCTATCTCAAGTTAGGTAATAATTACAAGATCATTAAGAAGTAACTTATAATGTTCAAAATAGTATTTCTTCCTATCTTTTAGACAGGGATCTTGGAGATGGGTATAGATAACAATAATATCTAAAAGAATAATCTTACAAGGGAATGATATTAGAAAAATATATTCTTGTCAAATATCTAGTATATGCTTTAATCTTTTCATTGATTAAAGCAAATGGATGTGCCTATACTCTAACTCTAAAGCCAATGTCAAAGTTCCAAAAGAAAGTAAGTTCATATTTTTTGATGAATCTAAAAAAAAATTGTTCAGTTTTTCTTTTACCATTTCTAGATGTTTATAAAAACAAAAACAAACAAACAAAAAAAAGAACTAACATTTCCAGAATGTGATGGTCATTTTCTATTGTATCACTTGTCAGAGAATAGAATAAAAACACTTTAAACTATTCATTTCTATCAAATAAATTAAAATGCCTACAATGAAAAGCATCTTCAGAATGTTGACAGTCAGTTTTGGGAGCAAACAATAGGCAAACTGAAATCAAAAAACAGGGTAGAGTGTACACAGTAATTTATTCAAGGAATTAGAAAGAAAATTATGTTCAATTGAGTACTATAATTGTTTTGAGGTCAGTAACTAAAATTTGTAATTAAGTACACTTTAGTACATGAATGAGCGTGTCTTTTCTACTGGGCATTAAAAAATATAAATGAAGTTAACAAAAATCATCAAATAAGATTTTATTATTTGTTTTGGAAATAAACTCAAAATTTCTTCAGATTTTATCATCTAGTTAAATATGTGGCATATTTAAACTATTTGCTGAAATGAAGAAAGGAAATTTATCTTCTTATATAAATACAGCATTGCTATGCCTCTTGCTTTCAGAGAGAATAAACTCTCATATAGAAGATACATAGGAAAACTAGCAATGGTCTGAGTTCATAATTGCAGAGCTCCCAAACCCAACCTGATACTTAATACGCTGCAAAAAGCAAGATTAATTCTTTAACTTACTTATTCATCTATAATATAAACTTTTTCTGAAGTTAGTAAATTGGTTCAAATATTATTATTTTTTTAAAGAGAGAAGGACAGAGAGAGAGAGAGACAGAATCAATTTTTATTGAATTTTTCAAATGGCTTTCGTTGCTCTGACACTTAGTTGTGAACGTGGTGCTGGGGTTTGAACCCATGTACTTGTGCATGCTAGGCAAGCACTGTAACCACTGAGCCACTGCTCCAGCCCTGGTTCAAATATTATTAACTTGCAATATTTTTCAAAATAATGAGAAATAAGCAGTTTCTGAAAAATTGTAAGAAAATTTAACAAGTATTATTGTTGATTATAAATAAACTTCTATGGAAGAATGACTAAAATGTTGAGGAGTATGTAGGTAAAACCAAAATATTTTTTAGGGGAGGATAATTCCTGACCCAAAATACTGACTGGAAAAATGAATATAGGTATAAAGAGTAAGCAAGTATGTAAGAAAATCAAGAGGCAGAATGTATGAAGGCCTAGCATGAATCATTTGAATGACTAGAGCTCCAAATGTAGGTCATGAAAAAGAAAATAATAAGGAAGAAAAACAGGAATGGAGAAAGCATAATCTCTTCCATGTCATTTGTAGGGAGTACTGAATTTGAATTTGATGTCAAATGCTTTTTATAGAAATGGGAAAAAAACAGTAATGGTAATGATCAGTTATATGTATGTCTCACAGATATCTTTCAGGTTCAAATAGCAAAAATGTATTAGAGGAAGACAAGCTGACTGCCGGAGACAATGTCAAACAGGACAAAATAGTTTCTAGAACAAGTAAGCTATAAGCAGCAGCAAAGAAATTTATATCACTGTTAAATATTTTGAGGGTAGAATAAACAAAATTCAGTACCCAACTAATGTACATGTTGTTGTGAAGTTGTTAATAAAGTTTCTGATAATTGATAACTAAAAACTGGTGCTTTTCATCTACAATGATGTACATATGGATGTGGGAACTTGCAGATATTTAATAGAATTTTCATTTTTAACATTGTGTGGAGCAATATCTCTATGATGTACACACTTTTTGTATGCCAAAGTATTTTGACAGATGAATTTGACATTTACCAACCAGAGAAATAACTTTTAAGCACAGACTGAAGTCACAAGATGGATACTCAATGGTAAATACTTATGGCATGGGTGGAACTCAGAGGAAAACATGAAACATGAGATGAATCTATGAACAATGAAAGAGTACCAGGAAATGGTGATTTTTAAAAATTATTGTTGTTTGGAAAGGCAAAAATCTTCAGCCCTGGTACCAATAGCTATAACAACACACTCACTGCATTTAACAAAACATAAATAAAATTAGGTAATTGGTGAATCTTATTCCTAAAGTAGTTTTAATGTAGTAGTAGATATGAATAATAAATTGATCTGATTGGAGGGATAAAAATAAGGAGTGAGAAAATGGAGAAGAGGACTAAGCTGGTGAAATTTTCAATAAACACATTTGAATGGCAACAGAGTAGGGTGATTAATAAGCTTCCTGGGCCAAATAGTAACTTCTCAGTTGAAAGAAAATTCAAAATATTTGTCTATAGACAGGAACCTAAAATGAAGCAAAAGATTAATGTGATTACATGGGCAGTGGATAATCAGATAAAAGGATGGGGTGAGGTTCCTGAAGGAACCAGAATATGAGCTGCAGAATAGGGTGGATGGGATTTGTTCTAGATAAGATGAACATTCTTCTACAAGAATTTTCTAAAATGTTGAGTGCTTTGTTTCCAGAATGACTGTTTTGGGATTCTGTTTGCTTATTTTTGGCTTAGTAGTCAAGAATAGCTGTTGAGATTGCAGGGGGCAGGTAAGGGGAGAACAGATATATATATGTTTTGAAATTTACTAAAACATTAAGAGTGCATGAATATCAAACTGCCACATGTTTAGAAATGCTTTCAAGTAAAATTGTGACGAAGTGTTTCTATTAGAAGAAAAATCATATGTGCTTTATTCATGATTCATACAGTGCCTTTATTTCAATATTACACATAATTATCTATTGTTGTATCTGTTATGTGACTGTTGACTCTCTTTCTGCTCCTCTAGACTTTACTTTTTGCACACAGGGAAATCCTCAAAAGTTCATTCTCTAACTCACCACCTGGAACAATTCTTTGGGAATGTGGAAGTAGCATTGGGATTGAATGCAGGATAAAGCAGTCACAGTGCAGCACCCTAACAGGATCGTCTTTCCGTTCCCAGCAGCAGCCAGGGCCTAGGCTTCAACAGGAAGCTGCAGTTACAAGACTCTCCTCCCTTCTCTCTCAGAGATGAAGCACCTCCTAACTTTTGTAAACCCATTTCCCTTCTGCTTTTGAATCCCACCTCAGAAATTTGTAACTGATTTCCAACATGAAATTCCTCTCTGTTGGAAAGCACTTGAGTGATTTCTGTATTCTGAACATAACACTGACTGAAACAATCGCCAAGAAAAAAATTATTATTGCATATGATGTCTTAATTATTATCTGAAAGCAGTGTAAAATCAAATATAACTATTTCTATTTTTATTTATTAATTCAGCAGTCATCAAAAAATGTGATATCTATATTCAATATTCTATGTTAGTTTAACTTGACTAAAACCAGATGCAGAGTGAACACAGCTGCCCTTGTGAATAGAACTATCAGAATTGCATTTTTTGGGCAAAAACATAACTTATAATGTTTAATGAATCTTATATAATAATATAGTCTTCTAAATGAATGAAAGATTACTCATATATTTTATATGAGTAATGTATTACTGTATTTGAAGTTGTGATAACCAGTTTTTCATCAATGCTGTTAACTGTGTTGATATTTTACTAAAAATCCCACCTACATTTTTTTATTTATTAGATGAATATGGAGTTACAATTGAGGGGGAAACATTATCAAACCATCAATAACCAATGTATATATACTTAGTTATCCAAGAATAATGCCATGTCATGGATGCCCAGCTTGGGTTCCCCATGTTGCTGCTTCCCCCAGAAGAACCCCTGAGTTAAATGGATATCTTGTGGAGGTCAGAGATGTTCTTCTGAGATGATTCCCCCATATTCCCACCCTCTAGACTCCTAGATATTCTTTCTAGGCCCTCCCCACTTCCTGTCCCCCACTCTACACCTCCAGGGATCCTAGATATTCATCCCCCTATTGCGTTAAGAATCATACAATTTTGAAGTTATTAGTTTAACCATCTAACATACTACTTCTCCATGTATTCTAGCTTTCACAGATGAGAGAAACCATTGGGCCCTTGAGTCTCTGAGATTGGGATACTTCACTTAGCATAATTCTTTCCATTTCCATCCATTTGATTTCAAAAGCCATAATATCATCTTCTCTAATGGCAGAGTAGTATTCCATTGTATATATGCACCAAAGTTTTTGTATCCACTCATCGAGTGAGGGGCAGCTGGGTTGGTTCCATAGTCTAGCAATAGTAAATTAAGCTGCTATAAACATTGAGGAAGCCACATCAATATAATATGCTGATTCTAACTCTTTTGGGAAAATACCCAGGAGTGGGATAGCTGGGTCATAAGGTGGTTCCATCCCTAATTATTTGAGGATTCTCCACACTGCTTTCCAGAGTGGCTGAACCAGTTTGCAGTCCCACCAGCAGTGTGACAGTGTTCCTCTTTTCCCACAGCCCCTCCAGTATCTGTTATTGTTAAAATTTTTCATTTTTGCCACTCTAACAGGAGTGAGGTGGTATTTCATTGAAGTTTTGATTTGCATTTCCCTTATAACTAATGATGTAGAGCATTTTCTCATATATTTACGGGCTTTCTGGACTTCCTCTGGTGAGAAGTTTCTTTTTAGTTCCATAGCCCATTTATTGATTGGATTATTTGTGATTTTGGTGTTTAGTGTCTTTAGTTCTTTATATATTCTGGATATTAGCCCTCTGTTCGAGGTGTAGCAGGCAAAGGTTTTCTACCATTCTGTAGGTTCTCTCTTGATGCTCTTGACTAGATCTTTAGCTGTGCAAAAACTTTTTAGTTTAATTGCATCCCATTCATATATTCTTGACTTACTGCTTGAGCCATGGGAGTTTTGTTAAGGAAAGTGCCACCGACTCCTATGTCCTATAGTGTTGACTCTGCTTCTTTTTCTAGTAAGTCTAAAGTTGTTGGCTTAATATCCAGATCTTTGACCCAATTTGATTTAATTTTTGTGTAGGGTGAAAGATAAGGATCCAGCTTCAGTTGTCTACACATGGCTGTCCAATTTGTCAAACACCATTTGTTGAACAGGCTGTCTTTCCTCCATACTCTGCTTTTGCCCCCTTTATCAAATACCAAATAGTTGAATATATGGGGGTTTGTCTCAGGATCTTCTATTCTGTTCCACTGGTCTTCGGTTCTGTTTTGATATCAATACCATGCTGTTTTTGCTACTACAGCTCTGTAATATAATTTCAGGTCAGGGATTGAGATACCCCCTACTTCTTCCTTCCTGTAGAGTAATGTTTTGGCCAGTCTGGGTCTCCTGTTATTCCATATGAACTTGAGAATTGCTTTTTCTATATCTCTGAAGAATGCTATTGGTATATTGATAAGGACTGCATTAAATCTGTATAGGGCTTTGGGTAGAATGCCCATTTTTATTATATTGATTCTGCCTAACCATGAGAATGGAATGTTGTTTCCATCTACTCAGGTCTTCTGTCATTTTTTTAGTGTTTGATAGTTTTCTTTGTAGTGGTCCTTAATATCCTTTGTAAGGTTAATGACCCAGTATTTCATTTTTTTGGAGGACATGATGAATGGGAGAGATTTCCTGATTTCTTCTTCTGTGGATTTGTTGCTGGAGTAAAGAAAAGCTAGTGACTTACTGGCATTGATCTTGTAGCCAGCTACTTTTCTGAAATCACCTATAAGCTCTAGGAGTTCTCTGGCTGATGTTATTGGATCTTCTAGGTATAGAATCATGTCATCAGCGAACAGGGATAACTTAACTTCCTTTTTTCCCATACGAATACCTTTGATTTCCTTGTCTTCACTGATAACTCTGGCAAGGGTTTCAAGGACTATATTGAACAATAGTCGGGAAAGCGGACAGCCTTGTCTTGTTCCTGAATTCATTGGAAATGCTTTCAGTTTTTCTCCATTGAGGATAATGTTGGCTATGGGTCTGTCATAAATGGATCTGAGATAGTTAAAGAATCTTCCCTGGATCCCTATCTTTTCCAGAGTTTTGAGCATAAAGTGGTGTTGAATTTTATCAAATGCCTTCTCTGCATCAATTGAGATGATTATATGATTTTTGTTTTTACTTCTGTTTATGTGGTGAATTGCATTTATTGATTTGCATATGTTGAACCAGCCTTGTTTTCCTGGAATGAAGCCCACTTGATCATGATGTATTATCTTTTTAATGTGCTTTTGTATTTGATTAGCTAAAATTTTATTAAGGATTTTTGCATCAATGTTCATCACGGAGATTGGTCTGTAGTTTTCTTTCCTTGACATGTCTTTGTTGGGTTTTGGAAGCAATGTAATATTTGCTACATAAAAAGTATTTGGGAGTGTTCCCACTCTATCAATTTCCTGGAAGAGCTTGTAGAGGATGGGTGTTAGTTCTACTGTGAAGGCTTGGTAGAATTCTGCCTTATATCCATCTGGACCTGGGTTTTTCTTTTTTGGAAGCGCTTTGATTGCTGGTTCAATTTCACTATCTGTGATAGGTTGGTTTAGATTTTCAATGTCCTCCTGTATTAAAGAAGGGATGTTGTATATGTCCAAGAACCTGTCCATGTTCTCCAGATTATCTAACTTGGCAGTGTGTAAATTTTCAAAATAGGGTCTGATAATCTTCTGGATTTTGGATGAGTCTGTGGTAAGATCCCCATTTTGGTCTTTGATTTTGTTGATTTGCTTCATTTTGTTCTTTTAGTGAGGTTGGCAAGGGGTCTGTTGATCTTGTTTAATTTTTCAAATAACCAACTCTTAGTTTGTTAATAGTTTGTATTTTTTTTTTGTTCTCAATTTTGTTGATTTCAGCTCTGATTTTGGTAATTTCCTGTCTTTTGTTAGCTTTGGAGTTGGATTATTCCTTTTTTTGTAGACGTTTGATTTGAAGCATAAGGCTATTTATCTGGCCTCTTTATATTTTTGATGTATGCACTCAGTGCTATAAATTTACCTCTTAAGAATGCCTTCATACTGTCCTAGAGGTTTCAGTATGTTGTTTCCTCATTATCATTCAATTTCAAGAACTTCTTAGTTTCTGCTCTCATTGCCTCTTTTACCAATTTTTTGTTTAAGAGGGAATTATTCAATTTCCAAGTATTTGTGTAGTTTCTGTTGTTTCTCTTGCTGTTGATTGCTAAGATCATAGCATTTTGATCTGACAGAATATATGGGATTATATCCACTTTTTTATATTTGTTAAGATTATCTCAGTGAACTAGGATGTGGTCTATTTTACAGAAAGATCCATGAGTCGCTGAGAAGAAGGTAAATTCAGCTGTTTTAGGATGGAATATTCTGTGGATATCTGGTAAGCCCAATTGATTAATAGAGTTATTTAGATTGGATATTTCTTTATTGATTTTTTTTGTTTTGATAATCTGTCTAGAGTTGATAGTGGTGTGTTGAAGTCCCCCAGAATTATTGTGTTGAGATCAATAAGGATATTAATTTCCTTAAGTATTTTTATGTATATTTTGGGGGGTTGTAATTGGGGGCATAAGTGTTAATTATTGTTATATCTTCTTGATGGACCGTCCCTTTTATATGATAAAGTGACCCTCTTTATCCTTTTAACTAGTTTTAGTTGGAAATTAATTTTATCAGAAATTAGAATTGCCACACCAGCTTGCTTTTTTGGGCCACAGGCCTGGTAGATATTTTGGCATCCTTTCACTTTCAGCCTGTGTCTATTTTTGAGTGTCAAATGTGTCTCTTGCAGGCAACATATTGTTGGATTTTGCTTTTTGATCCAGTGGGCCAGTCTGTGTCTTTTAATTAGGGTATTGAGACCATTCACATCCAAAGTTGGAATAGATATGGGAGGCTGAGTCTCAGACTTTGTGGCAATTAAAGAGCTTTGAGTCATCTTGTAAGTCAATTTGTGTATAATATAATTATTTACTCACCCTTGTTTAAGGATTTAGGGTATCATTAGCATTTTCTTCGGAATGGAGTACATCCTTGAGAATATTCTGTAGTGCAGGATTTGTGTTCATGTATCTTGCTAGCTTGAGCTTATCATTGAAATATTTAATTTCCCCATCACATTTGAAGCTTAGTTTTGTAGGGTATATTATCTTTGGGTGGAAGTTGTTATTTTTCAACACTTGAAAGACATTGTTTCAAGCTCTTTTGGCCTTCATTGTTTGCTCTGAAAAATCCATAGTGATCCGAATCAGTTTGCTGATTGTGATTTGGGGCTCTGAATGTGATTTGGGGCTTTTCTCTAGCTGCTTTTAGAATTCTCTCTTTAATTTCTCTGATAATCATTTCATATATGATAACTCTTGGTGAATTTCTCATTTGATTAGGCCTGTTTGGTATTCTATAAGCATCTTGGATGTGATATTCTGGATCAATTGCTTAAATTGATTATGCTTAAAAGGTTCTTAATGCCTCTTGTTTGCTGTTTAGAGTTTTCCTCCAGGCCAATGATTCTCAGATTATTATGCCTCATCGCATCAAATATTATTTGGAAGTTCTGATCATGTAATGTAAGTTGCTTATCTTGTTTATCCTCTTTGAATTTAACATTGCTTAGCCAATCCTCATTTTCCAATGTTCGTTTTTCAACAGCTGAAGTTCTATTTTCAGTGGAGTATACTCTGGCATTGGTATCTTCCATTGAAGATTTGATTTAGTTAACTGTGTTTTTCAATCCTGATAGCTCTGCTACATCTTTTTTCAGAATGTCTATTTCATTGTACAGCTGATCTTTCATCTTATGGAATTGCTCCCTTATTTCCTAGTAAAAGTTGTCTCTCATCTCTTGAAATTGTTCTCTTATCTCTTTCCTTATTTCTTCTCTCAACTCTTTGATTGAATTATTAATCATAATGCTCATACAATATCTTTGGTTTTCATCTAGGGCCCTGGCTATGGGGTCCTTGGGTGGAGATCTGTGAGGTTGAGGAGGTGAGTTATTTCTCCTTTTCCTTATTTTCAGAATCAGAGAGCTTGTCTTTCATTTCAACCTTGATACTCTTGGTGGAGCAAATGGAGATTCTTATGGCTTTGCTTCATTGTGATGTGGAGCTATTTGGTCAAGACAGACCTAAAGATTCCAGACCATTCTGCAAGAACTTGAGAGACTATAGGTGCAGATTCTGGTCCATTTTAACTAAAACAGATGTGCTAATGACTAGCACCAATAGTAGCAGTTTTCTTTGAGAGGGTTCTCACAATATATCATGATATCAAGCAAATGCCCATTTTGAAGAGTGTCTGTTTCTTCAGATAGCAGAGTCTCATGGGAATCTGCATGCACTCCTGCAGTGTGAGGTGCTTCTCAGGAGTGTCTCAGAGGCACTGTTGGTGGGGTGATCGCCATGTTCTCTCCCCCACCTACTTTTAAGATTGGATATTTCTAAGTTTAACTGTAAGCTTTTAATAAAAAATTTATTTTATTAGCATATTAATAGGTCAGTTGTGAAATATGCAGTATCTCAATTTAATTATGTTGACTGTTTAAAGCACTGGGACTCAGACAGTATTGGGTGTAGGATACCAAATTTCAATTAGCCAGGAATAATGAGTTCTGGAGATCTATCATACAGTGTAATTACTGTAGTTAAAAGCAATATATCATGTACTTAAAAATTGCTAAGAGATTAAACTTTAAGTGTACTCATCATACAAAAAATACATTTGTGCATATATTAGCTTGATTTAGTTATTCTACCACGTATACATCTCCACTGCACGTCACACAACATAAAGACATATAATTTCATTCATCATTTAATGAATAGATTAAAATGTGTTACAGCATTGCTGAAGAGAGTCTGATTATAGCTATAATATTCCATGTGGATCAGGAACAGTCCTACAGAGAAAACTCAATTATGTGTTTTCAATCTGCAGTCTTCATCCCAAACAGCTGTCTAGTAAAACATGACTGTATTAATTATGTGTTGCTGGGTTATAAATTTCCCAGAGCAAATCTTTGCTATCTCACGTAGTTTCTAACAGTCTGGATTCTGAGAGTGGCTAACTTATGTGGAGGTTCAGGCTCAGGATCTGTCAAGAGTTATCACTTAAGTTGCTGGTTGGAGTTGGTGTCTCTGAAGACTTCCTTGTTGCTGAAGCTCCTGTTCCTAGCTCCCTGATGTGGCTTTTGTAGGAAGGCATCAATTCCCTGCCTCTCTATAAGATGTTGTTTCTTTTTTTTAAAGACAGAGGGACATTGAGAGAGAAAGAGAAAGTGAGAATCAATTTTATTTAGTTTTAGTTTTTCATGTGGCTTTCATGGCTCCAACACTTCATTGTGTACATGGTGCTGGGGTTTGAACTCATGTCCTCGTGCATGCCACACAAGCACTGTAACTGCCTAGCCACCACTCCAGCCCCTCTATAATACTTTTCATTACATGAGTTTTTTCACAGTGAGAGATTTGAAACAAAGAGATTTTGTGCCAAAGAAATTATAAGTTTTTATACTTACAGATTTCTGAAAGTGGAAGTTGCAGGGTTTTTTTAATAAACTGTTGCTAGAAATCACTTCCGTCACTTCTGTTATGTTAATGATCTGCTGATATAACCATTAACAATGTGAGAAGAGGCTGGAGCAGTGGCTCAGCCACTGGCATGCCTGAGGACCTGAGTTCAAACCTCAGCATCATGTCCCAGCACCATGCACACAATCATTTCTCAGAGCAATGAAAGCTACATGAAAAACTAAATAAAATTGATTCTCTCTCTCTCTCTCTCTCACTCACTATCCCTCTCTCTTCAAAAAAACAAAAACAATGTGGGAGGAACTTAGAAGGGTTTAAATCCTCTGGAGGCAGGGAATAATGTGAATATTCAGAAGCCCTGTTTCTACAATAGCTCTACTTAACATTGGGTCAAGGAGGAAGCACTGACATATGAGAGTGGGAATTAGTTAAATATGAACTTCTGAGAATAAATAAGCATTATATTTTAAATTTCCTAATATAATTTTAACTTTAACATCATCTTTCCATAAGAAAATCAGAGCATTATGTATGCACAAAAAAGTGTTCTCAAAAGTAAAAAATAAATGTTTATTTATTTTTTATTTTATTTTTTAAAGAGAGAGAGAAGGAGAGTGAGAGAGAGAGAAAGAGAGAATCAACTTTATTTAGTTTTTCATGTGGCTTTTGGTGCTCTGAAACTTCGTTGTGTATGTGGTGCTGGGGTTTGAACCCAAGTCCTTGTGCATACTAGGCAAGCTCCGTAACCTCTGAGCCACTGCTCCAGCCCCCAAAATAAATATTTTAAAGTGAGAGAATTATTTCAAAATTTTAAAGAAGAAAAATCATAAAATGAATAATTCTTTTTTTAATATTTTAGAAAAAATAGTAGTATTTTATGTTTACATTTAAATTTTTTCTTGTTTGTTACACTTTATACTTAGATACTCATTTCAATAAAATCCAAAATATACTACCAAATAAATGAAATCTAGTAGATTATTTTATAAATACTTAATTAAGTATATAAAATCAATAAGCACAAAATATGTATGCATCTAGTATTTAAGAAATTTTTGTTTTGAATTTCTGAATATTTATTCTAAATAAAATTTGAACTAAAGATAGCATTTTATTAATAATCTATAAAAACATAGACATTTATTTTTCCAGTTGCTAGATATAGAAAACATCTTTACTTTTCTTTATTTATCTATTCACAATATGGGATTCTGTTGAGAATATGGGAAAAAAGATTCACTTATATGTTGGAAGTTAATACAACCATACTAGAAAGTAAGATGGAGATTCTTCAAAAAGTTAGGAATGGTACCACCATATGATCCAGGTATCCTACTCCTCAGTATTCATTCCAAAGAATATAGATCAGTATACTGTAGTGATACAGGAACATTAATGTTTATAACAGTGTAATTTGCCAATAAATGGATGAAATTAGATGGCATCATGCTAAGTAAAATAAGTCAGACTGAGAAAATCAAGAGTTGGATTTTTCTCTTATGCAGAAGCATGAGCAAAGAAGAGGAAAATAGTGGGATCCGATATCATAGAGATGGAGGGATGATCAGGAGAGTAGAAGGAGACTGATTGGGACAGAGGAGGGATAGGAAAGGGGAGGAAATATCAAATGAATTTTAAAAAATTATTGTATAAGCACATATAAATATACCATTAGGAAAATCTCCTTTATGTATATTAATAAAGCAACAATTAAAAATAAATAAATAAATAAATAACTGAAAGGAAGTCCAATATCCCAGAAGAAGAGAGGGATGAAAAGGAGGGAATGTGTAGGTACCAGGAACTGATATAGCACATATTAAATTTCATGCATATATGATGATGTCAAAATGAACCCAACTACTATGTATAATTACAATGCACTAGTAAAAGCATAAAAATGTTTTATTTGATTGTAGATGATTGAGAGAGGGAGAAAAATGCACACTACATAAATATTCATATCAAAACAAGGAATAAACACACAAAACCATGAGAAACTTTCATTCTGGAACTCCTGTTAGTCATTGGTATTTACAACTATTTTGTTCTGCTACCTGTACAATGTTTCCTTAGGCATAAATAAGCTTCTTAGGTCTTCTTGGTTGTTTGCCTGGTGGGTTAACTAAAACTTTGAATCTGCAGATGTTTCAGTTGCAAGTAATTTCAAAATTAGACTTTATGAGTAATTGATTTATGAATTTCCTTTACTGTATTTCCAATAAATCAGGCTTGTATTCCCAGGGAATGCACTACCTTCCTGAGATAGTTTACCAAATTATCAAGACAACAAAAAATGTAAGACTGGGTCATATATATATGTGTGTATGTGTATATATGATTTAGCAAAATGACATTTTTTCATAAATAAACTATTACCTTGTTCAGATAACATTTATTGTTCATTTATAATGTCCCATTACATGTATAAAGTACAACATGAACTTGGCATGTCTTTTATGTCTCTACTGATTGGGGTGATAAATCCCTAAAGCATCTTGTTATCTACCATTATACCATGAACATGAGCAGAGTAAGAACTTCCAGGCTGTATCACATGTAGATGTCACTTAGCATCTGAAAGTTTTACTTGTAAGTACTTGTTTCTTTTCAACAGTCAAATCCATGACTCATACTAGTATAAATTCAATGCCATGTGTATTTTTTTTTTTAAAGAAAGAGAGGGACAGTAAGAGAGAAAGACAGAATCAATTGTACTTAGTTTTTCAAGTGCATTTCCATGCTTTGGCAGTTCGTTGTGTACGTGGTGCTGGGGTTCAAACCCATGTCCTCACACATGACAACCATAACCACTGATCCACTGCTCCAGCTCACTGTGTGTATTTTCAAATAGTTAGAACTTAATTTTATGCATAGCACTTGTTAAGTAAACAAATGAACATAATCTGTTCAATGCCAAAGAAGTTAAAGAAGGAAGAAAATCAGGAGAGGGATTCAGAACAGGCAGTCTCAAAATAAATTAATACTACTCTGTTGTTTCTGGCATTCACTGCTAGCATTAAGACTCTTCTCTGACAAATATCATTCTTTGCAGGGGATCAATTTTTCTCCTCCTTTAGGATTTTCTCTTTTCTTCATGTTTTAGCTATTATATATTTGACATATTTTTATTTATCTTGGTATATGGCCTATGATTTTTTTAGATATGAATTATCTTTTCTTCCAGAAATACTGACCTATGTTGAGATCTTTCTATCTAGTCAGATACCATTTTTTTCCTCTTTTCTTGAACTATCTCATGAAAGTATAACCCCTCCATTATGTATCTTAAACCTACATCTACACACACTTATTTAGAGACATTTCCTATAGGTTTATGTGAGTAATCTTTATACATGTAATTGTTAAAGATTAATATATATTATATTTGATGACAGCTTCATATTTATATTATCTCTGAGTAGAAATGGAAGCAGAGCATTTTTGGGGAAAACTAAAAATGTTTTAAATGCTTTATCTAATAACATGCTATATGAAATGAAGCACAGAGAATAGTGTGGATCGTAAATATTAAAAACAGAACAGCATTCCATGGTCAAATCCTAACTATATCCTTTCTGAAGAGTTACAGTCAAAGTAAAAAAAAAAATTAAAAAATCAAATTGAATTCTGTTTTGAACAATTAAGTAGCTAATGATAGAATTATATAAATATAAATTTAAAAAGAATCAAAAATAGATTGAGGAAGTGGAGCAAAACAGAAAGACCTGTGAAAAATTAATTCCCAGGACAAGAGTGTTCAAACATGATAATAGTATTAGGCAGGCAAAGAGAAATGTGTGTCATCCTGAACAAGAAAAGAAATATGCAAATGTAATCTTCACTCAAGGGTCTGCGTGTTAACAAGCTCAGCATAGCAACTAATCAGTCTCCAATAGCCAAATGCATTGTCTCCTGCTGTAGTAGTAATGACCTACATTGCATTGTTTTACTGAGATATACATATGTAAGTGAAGAAATTTTGGACAGTTATATTAGGACACTGGTTTTCTTTAAAGGTGTAAAAATACAAAAAAATGGATAATAGTGGGTCTGAGTTTTAATCTTTTTGTTTTATCATCAAGAAATTAGATCTCCTTGTTTTAATCTTTTGCAGTTCCCCAACAACCCACTATCACATAGAAAATAATGTCTTTTTAGGAAACTCATCTATCGGCAGGGTGAAGTAAAAGCAAACAAAGAAATAAGAATAAATGTTTAGCTGCCTATGGCACCCACCTAGATGCAAACTTCTCCATATAAATCAGAAAAAATACACTCTAAATTTCCTTCGAAAGTCAAAATAAAGTGAAAACTAGATTAGATAAGTTGACAAATAAGTATTGAGTATATATAGTTTTGCCAGACACTTGATATAAATTATAAAGCAAAACAAACACAGACAACTTTCTTCAGGAAACTTACGTTTTGGTAGGGGAGGGAAAAGTAACTGTAACCCAAATGGCTATATGTTATATGTGTTATATATGTAGTGTTTTAGAAGATGTTAAGAACAATAAGAAGATAAACAAGTCGTACAAGCAGATTGAGAATGCTTGCCTATTATAGTTAGCAATTTTAAAGAAGGTGTGTATTAGCCTGACAGAGAAGATAGCAACTGAACAAAGATTTGAAGAAGATGAGGGAGGGGGGTACTGCGTTATCTGAATGGTAAGCGTTCCAAGAAAAGGCAAAAACAAAATACAAGAGTTTTCTGTGCATTGAGGAAAGAGAGGAAGCCAAGTGACTGCAGGGAGTGGATGAGTGGTGGGGCAAGAGATTAATTTTTAAAATATTCTGAAAAGAACAGTCATGCATACCTTTTCGATAGGATTCTTCATACTTGATACTATTGAACTGGATCACTCTTTGTTGTGGGCAGTGCATCATATGCATTATAATATTTTTATTTATTTCCTACGCTCAACTTACTACATTTCAGCAAAAAACTCCTGCCTATGGAGTGACATTCAAATTTGCCTTTAAACATTGCCAAATGTCCCTGGTTAAAAGGATCCTCACTTGAGAATGTATGGAGGTGGAGGCTTGTGAATTTTATAAGTACATTAGAAACTCTTTTGAAAGAAAATGAGAATTAATGGAGATTTTGAGCCCAAGGTTTGCATTTTTAAAGGTCATCATGGCTACTATCTTGAAAATAGATTGTAGTACAGAAAGGGAGGTGCAAAATGCTATTTAGAAGGTTAGTGTGGATATCTAGGCAAGGGATGCTGACAGCTATCACTGCATTTTAAGTAGGGGAGTGGTGAGGTTAGTTGGAGATAATATCCTTTTCTAACACACTGGATGTACAATGTGGGAGAAATTGAGCAGTGAATGGGAACACTAATGATGCTCTGAACAATTAGAAAGTTACAAATACCATCATAAAGTAAAGCAAATAAAATTATATTAGGGGATTTAAATATTTCAGCTATTTTTCTTAAATAAATTTGGGTTAGATTAACCTAGGTATAAGGCTGGAAACTGCTTCAGTTTCAATATATTACAAAATGTAAGTTGTTTGGATCCACAATCACATATTCCTTATAGTTAATCTTTGTTTGCTTAAAATATTCATTCTACTTTTTTTTGCCTAGTGAAATATTATAGACCGATGAACTGAATAAAATGTATGTATTTCCCATTACATGTTTCTTCACATTAGTAAATTTTATGTGTGTAGAAAATCAACCAAGCAAATTTCTCAGTAGAGCCTGAAAATCAGCTACAGAACTTTTTTTTTAAGAGAGAGGGAGAAAGATTCAGAGAGAATCAATTTTTATTTATTTTCATCTGTTTGTTCTTTTAACACTTAGTTTTGTATTTGGTACTTGGGTTTGAACCAGATTCTGGTGAATGCCAGGCAAGTGCTCTACTGCTGAGCCACCACTACAGCCCCTCAGCTACAGAATTCTCCATTAATATTCTTCAAAAATATTTTCTCAGTTACTAACATAAGGAAAAAATACTTATCAAGGAGTCCACATTCCATACTTTTTCTTTCTAATATAACTCTCTACCTCAAATATCAATTTTTAATACTTCTCTTGCCTTTGGTTTACAAACAATTAAAAGGACATTAGGTTTAGAATCTTATTTTTCTTCCCTTTTTATCTACTCTCCAATTCTAGGTTTTGAAGTGAATGGTATGCTGAAAAGAGAAGGGAATTCTCTTATCATATGAATTTTGAGATACTATATTTTTAAAAAATTTAATGTAGTTTCTCCACATTGAAATTTCTCTAAGTATGCTCAAGATATAAAAATAATTATGTCAGGCTTTCTCTTTGTTTTCTTGACAAATTCCTTAGCTGTGCAGAAGCTTTTTAGTTTACAAGCATCCCAGTTATAGATTCTTGGTTTTAATTCTTGCACTATGGGAGTTGTTAAAGAAATCAATGCCTACAACTATATGGTAGAATATTGATACTACTTTTTATTCTAACAGGTGTATGGTAGCTGATTTAATTCCTAAGTCCTTAATCCATTTCAATTTAATATCTGTTCAAGGTACGAGATAAACATCTAATTTCATTTTCTGCATATGGCTGTTAAGTTTACCCAGCACCAACTATTGGATAGGCTGTCTTTCCTGCAAACTATATTTTTGCCCACTTTGTTGAATAGCAGATGCTTAAAGATTTGTGGATTTTTCTTTTTGTCTTCTATTTTATTCCATTAGTATTTGTGTCTGCTTTGACACCAATACCATGCAGTTTTTGTTACTACAGCTCTATAGTATAATTTAGCATAATTTCAGGTATGGAATTGTGATACCTCTTGCTGCTTTTTTTTTCTTTTGCTTTGGTATTCTGGGTT
This sequence comes from Aplodontia rufa, assembly GCA_004027875.1. NCBI lineage: Eukaryota > Metazoa > Chordata > Mammalia > Rodentia > Aplodontiidae > Aplodontia > Aplodontia rufa. The sequence continues at coordinate 48,942 of PVKS010002783.1, forward strand.
ACTTATTCCTTGAAATCAATTTGAAAATTGATTTTTCTCTATGTGTGAAAAATGTAATTTGTATCTTGATAGGGATTTCATTAAATCTTGCAGTGCTTCTGGAAGGATGGTCATTTTAATTAAATTGATTCTACCCATCCAAGAACAAGATATGTCTTTCCATCTTTTCAGGCCTTCTTTCGTTTCTTTCTTCAATGTTCTATAATTTTCCTTGTAGAGATCTTTTATTTCCTTTATTAGATTAATTTCCAAAATTTTTTTAGAGGTTATTATCATGGTCAGCTACTCCTCCAACAGGGGACTAATATCTACAATACACAAAGAACTCAAAAAACTGAATACCAAAAACACATTCAACGCAATCAATAAATGAGTTAAACTAAACAGAAACTTCTCAAGAGAAGACATACAGAAGACCAACAAAATACATCAAAAAATATTCAACATCTCTAGCAATCAGAGAAATGCAAATCAAAACTACACTAAGATTTCACCTCACTTCAGTCAAAATGGCAAATTGAAGAATACAAAGAAACAAAATAAGCATATTACAATGACACAACTTCATCAGTGTATGTATCAGCACACTTCACAGTAGCTTAATTATGGAATCAATCCTTCACTGGATGAATGGATCCAAAACTATGTGTATGTATATATATATGTGTGTGTGTGTGTGTGTGTGTGTGTGTGTATATGTGTGTGTATACACACATATACACACACACAATGGAGGTTTATTCAGCTATTGAAAAGGACAAACTCATGGCTTTTGTGGGTAAATACATGGAAATGGAAAAAAATATGCTGAGGGAAATAAACCAAACTCAGAGATTCGAAGGTCAAATGTTTTCTGTCATCAGTGGAAGCTAAAGTAAAACTAAGGATAGAGGGGCTTGAGCAGTGACTCAGTGGTTACAATGGTGGCCTGGCATGCACAAAACTATGGGTTAAAACCCCAGCACCATATACACAATGAAGTGTTGGAGCAACAAAAGCCACATGAAAAACTAAATAAAATTGATTCTCTCTTTCTTTCACTGTCTCCCTCTCTCTTATAAAACAAAACAAACAAAACAAAATAAAACAAAAACCACTAAGGATAGGGTGAAAGATCATCAAGTTTATATGACAGACTCACCAAAGTATGAATTATACATGATCTGAGGGAAGTCTAGTTATGAAGGCAGGGAGGAGGGTAGGGAGAAGAAGGAGGAGGGGAAAGGGGAAGCTCTAAATACTATATGATATATTGTACTCTGCTGAGGAGCTATATAATACTCATACACTATAGGCGTTTAAAACTAGAAAAATTTTTAAAATTTATTATCTATGTTTATATACATTAATGTCTGTAATTAGATGGAATGCAGTGAAGGTACAAGACAACTGTGTGTGGGTGAGGGGGGATTTTGTGTAGGGATCAGGTTCAAGTTACATAGTCATTACATGTGCATGTATGCATGTGTAACAACAAATCACTGTGTAAGATGATGTTGCATCAATTTAAAAAACATAATTATGGTAAAGTACACAGATATTGATTTTCTGAATTTTTTACACATGGATATTTTCCTTCATAATGAGTGTGCAATATCTTATGATTGTAACATTTTAAAGAACATTCATCAAAGGAAGCTATTTCAATGCCCAGGCAAATCTCTGACTTTGAGCTTAAGAAATTCAAATTTTGTTGTTCGATTTGCTCTTCTGCTAAAAACAAAATTTTTGCCTTCTGAAATCGTCCCTCTTTCCTTCTGAGTGCTCCAATTGTATTCTTTCTCCTTTAATCGGTTTCTTAAATAGGTATTTTGCACAATTGACCCTCAAATATATTCTTGTTCAACATCTTTTAAAGATGCTCTGTGTACATGACTACTATTGTCTTCTCTATGTACATGGCTTCTATATGTATCATTTTGTTCTGACCTCCTGGTCTTTTGGTTTTAATAAATTTGGAAGCTCCACCTATAGATAAAGATTGCAATCTTGAAAATTATATATTTTTTCTCTTGTCTCTATTATCATCAAAATAGTTTGTCATATAGATTAAAAATATCAAACTTAGTTTTATTTTCCATTTTCATTTATGCATAAAATTCAACTGCACTAAATTTTGATGAATTTCACTTTAATGAAATTTTTAATTTTGGTACAATTTTATTTTTGTCTTATTTTCCTTAATCATCTCTCACAGCTCTTTTTTTTAAAGAGAGAGAGGGACAATGAGAGAGAAAGAGAGAATACATTTTATTTAATTTTCAAGTGGCTTTCCTTGCTCTGACACTTCATTGTGTACGTTGTGCTGGAGTATGAATCTGTGTCCTCATGCATGCCAGACTAGGGCTGTAACCACTGACCCACTGCTCCAGCCCCATATGAACTCCTAACAGATTTTTAATGAGAGTTCATATTTCAAGCTTTCTCTGAATGAATTCCTCAGTTTTATTTAGAAATGTCAACTTTTGTCTTATTTATATCCAATTTAGATCAATTGTCTTGCTTTTAAAAGAAATTCCACACTAGTTAAGAGCATTTAAGCCCCTGTTTATTCTATACATATATTCATAAATATATACATGCTGTATATATATAGATATATATAAATTTACCTTTAATTTTTCTCTCTTTATGTCTGCCTTCTTTCTATACACATACCAGAGACTCCAAGCATCCTGAACAGTTGCTACTATCTGAAGAGCCTAGCAGTGTCATACCGTATGCATCACCTACTGTTCTAGGATAAATTTTTTCCCCCATATTCCTATATTGACATCTAAACCCCAGAACAGCAGAATGTGACTGTATTACTAGGTAAGGTTTATAAAGTAGTAATTAAGTTAAAATCTGGTCATTATAGTGGGCACTATCCCAATATTAGTAATGTCCTCATGAGAAAAAAAAAATTAGACCCAGATAAATACAGAGAAGAAACCATGAGATGACACAAAGATGATCATTTGCAAACCAAATATGAAGGCCTTTGAAGTAATCAAGCTTACTGATACTTTGATTCCAGGCTTCTAGCAACCAGCATTGTGAGAAATTTTTTTCAAGCCTCTCAAAGTGTGATGCTTTCTTTTGCTTGCCTTACAAAAACAATGCAAACAAATTTCACAAATTCTATATGTATTTCTTTCCTTCATTTCCCTACTTTCTTCCTCTGGGGCCTTATTTTGCTAAAATACTCATCTAGTTTCCTGAAAGGTGCTCATTCTCTGCTTTCTGCTCCAGTTCTATCTGTCTGTTCTACATGCTTAGAGGATAGGATTGCTGGCCTTCCTGCTGCTATTCTATGAGTTGGCATACTTCTGAGGCATTTGTAGTATTTCCCACAAGTAAATTCCTGGATTGCTTAAATTAGATCCTTCCACTGAAGTGCCTCACTGACAGGATCCTTGTAGGAAGCTTTGTGGAGATGGATAGTATGGCATATTGCATAATATACAGAAATCATATCAATGAAGTAACAGTTAGTTTAAGGTGTAATTAGGTAGGATACATCAACTCAGCAATTTGCTCATCAGAAGGTAAAGGTGTTATTCTAGAACTTAAAATGTAGTTTTGTAGGTTTGACAGTTGATGTTGGACTTATGTGTAACCCTCTTTGGTGATAATCTTGAAATGGAAATAATATGATCATCTGGGTATAGCTTCACAGAGAAAGAAGAATTTTTTTTATTATCTATGTCCAGAATATCATCCTAAAATCTTGTTGTCATTTACTACTCACTTGTGAACACACCACTCAACATGAGCTCTTATTAGTAGGGACAATAGATCTCACAGTCATGAGAACAGGGTAAACTTAGAAACCTATGTAGACATTCTTCCGGTCAACTCAAATAATTGAAGTGAAGGATTCTGGATTGGCACATTCCACTAGAGTGTCCATCCATAAAGACTAATTCTGAATTCTCTAGTCACATCATCATCCTTTAGTTGCCTAGGCAGGATCTAGAAGAGCTTCTGTCCCCTATTTATGCCCTGGAAATATATCATTATGTTTATTTATATACCTTCCTATAAGTTTCTCCTTATTTTATTTATTTTTCCCTTCAATTTGTTTACATTTCTGTTTGTCCTTTTTATTATATATAACATGATACTATGTAAAATGCATACTTTGTAAAATACACAAAATTTTGTGAAACTGTCAATATAAAGTTTTTGAGTTTTCACTTCTTCATTTGTAAAATGTGGAAAATATCCCTTAATTTGAATACTATAACTTAGAGATGGGATTTAATAGCAGAGTGAAAATTCCATCGAGTTTGAATTAGAAGAATATATCCAGTCTCCTTTACATATGCTTGTCAGAATATTTACAAATACAGGACACCCATTTCACATAATAGGTACTTAATAGGTATTTTTGAACAAAAGAGCAAGGTTTCATTTCTTCTTCCCTTTCTGTTTCCATTAGAATAGTGACCAGTATTTTACCATATGACTTTTTTAACACAACAGTCTATTAAAAACAGACATTCAGAAATTGTCTGCTGAGTCAAAAATTTAAAAAAAGTTTCCACAATGAATAACAAATTCAGTTGATGTTTCCAATCATTTATTCCAAAATGACTTTTTTATAATCATTTTTAAGGATTCTGTTCATAGCTGTAAGGCCAGATAACAATCATTAGCATTTATTGACCTTTTGCAGTAGTAATTTAATCTTTTGGGGAACAAAGTTGATTAATCACAGCTTGACATATTGAAATTTGGCATAATTCTTTCCCAAAAGTGCTTATAGGGCAGCAAGTTCTAGGGCATTCAGTGTAATAACCAAGGCACATATTACAAATAAAGTGTGCTCAAAAAAGTTTTCCAGAAATTTTAGAATATTAATTTTAATAGTCTTTTTTTCCTAGAATGGTCTTGCAAGAATACAGCAAATTGATCACATGTATTAAACTCATTTGCATCCAAAAATACAGCAAAATTATGGTAAATAATGTAAATGAAATAAAAAGCATAAATGCATAAAAAGGAGCTCAAGGGACTTTCATTGGATGTGAGTTTTTAAAATATGACCGAAGTTATGATTATGTTACCTAACAACCATTACACATCATCTCCTAACATAAAGAGAAAGAATAGAACACTTAGAAAGTATGCTTCAGGTCTCAATTAGAGAATCTTAAAAAAATTATCAATAAGATATAATCACAGTGAATTTAAATTTGGAACTAAGACAAGTAGAAATAGGAACAAAACTGGACATTTATATTGCACGTTGCACCAGATATTATAAAAATCTGACAAATTTCCAATACAAATACAAAAATTCTGGTTATGGCAGACAGACTGTCTTAATACGTTTAAGATACCATAATAAAATACTTGAGAATAAAATTTGTCTCATATTGTTCTGAAGCCTGAAAAGTCCAAACTCAAGATCCCAGTATTCATTGTCTGGTGAGGGTCTTTTTTGCAACATCCTTTTGTGGTAGAATTGCAAGAACAAAACAAGTTCCATCCAGCCCTTTTAAAGGTCACTAATTCTACTCATGAGGGCTCTACTCTAATGACTTCTAAAGGCCCAGCTCTTGACACTATCATATTAGGGTTTGAGTTCCAATATGAATTTTGGAAGGGTCGCAATGATTAAAACAATAGCACAACATGATCGGAAAAAAGCATCGTATTAGAAATCCCTAGATTTGTTATGTTGTAATAGATTCCATAGTGTCTGATTGTGACAGGAAACACATTCTAAGGAAGCACATGTCAGTTCTCAGGCTTTGAAGTCAGATTAAGTGAATTTTTCAGTCACCTAAATGTTTCAGTAACCTACCTGACATTATGAGATAGATTTCCCCATCCTATGCTAGCTGAAATGCATTTAGTATTCACTATATTTTGCATCATAAAATAATTTTATCAGTAATTTTTTAACAGTTCTCATTAACATTGGATATGAGTTTCATTATCTGGATAACTAGGTTGGAAGACAAGTGTGCATTCCCTTTTTGGATGGGATATTGCATATTGTTATACAATGACAAAGACAGTTAACATATTCTCTTTATAAACTAAAATTAGATTCCTTTTCAAGGCAAGTTTTTGACAGCAATGGATGTGATAAAACCTTATAGTGGAAATAGAGCTTATCCTGCAGGTTTTAAGTTACAAAAGTTCTCTTTATCTGAGTTTACAATTCACCAATTCTGTTACCCATGCTAAACTGCAGTGTAAAATATTAAATGTAAAATTCCATAAATAAACAATTGAAAAGTTTTAGATTTTGTGCTTCTCTGAGTAGTGTGATGAAATCTCATGTATACTACACCTTCTGGGATATGAATTGAATCGTACTTTTGTGCACAGTTTCCACATTATGTATGCTACCTAACTGTTGGTCACTTAGTGGCCATCTCAGTTGTTAGGCAGACTATTACAGTACAGCAGGGCTTGTAGAACTCTATATTATTTACAGTTTCAGGCATTCAGAGGGGAATCTTGGAACAAATCCCTCACAAATAAGGATGTGTGTGTGGGGATAATGTGTAGTGAATTTTCAGGTTTGTTTTACCTGGTTGTTTATCTGAAAGTTAGATGGGAAAGATTTGAACACCAGGAGGTGCAATGGGTGCACTTGAATGGAACTGATAGATAGCAGTGAATATCACAATTTTTGAGTCCTTTTTTGAGCCTGTTTTGCTAGCATTAAAAAATAAAAAAAATCTCAGTTTTTGCTTTTGAAGGATGTCCCTGTGTATGGCCTTAAATAAGTTCAGGACTTCCTAGACTTCCCCAGATACTCACAGGAATATCAGTTGTACCTATTTCCATTTCTGTAATTTCTCATTGCTTCCAAATTTCAAGCTAACACTTAATAGCCAGGAAAATACCTGAGCAGGAAAAAAGGCTTTACAAAGTAAGTGACACAAAACAATAATTTTATTATCTTCAGTGGCATGGAAAATATATATAGCAATGGACACATGAAGCTAATTAAAGAAAGAGTATTACATTGAGCTATTGATACAACTGAGAATTTGAGGGAAATTGACAGCTATTATGGATTATATATACAAATTTATGCAGCTGAGAATGGTTCTGTCTCTTTATTTTGTCAGTAGATTAAACCAATAATCAATTTATGATTATTAAAATTGTGATTCCAGAAATCCTTAATATGATGAAGTAGAATGAACTCCAAAATGTCAGAAGATATACATGTTTCAAAAAATTCATTATATGTAACTTTTTTACTATCTCATTTATGTACACAGTTAATCAAGAAGTTTTTTAATTTATTAAAACATTGAAAAGTAGAAAATACTACTAATCATGGAAAACAATTCAATCCTCATTTTTATTAGGTCAAAAAATGCACAATGTTTGAAATTATCTAATTAATTTCAGAGGGGATGATGGAATTTGGAGTTCCAGAAGCAAAGAAACAGCACCTAAGATTTTTTTCCTAAGCATCAAATTACCTAAAGTAGACATCATTACACAACAGACCATAGGGTCATAATTGCATAGGTGGCATACTGGGACACTGGTGGTAACTAATTGTTCAGGACAGGAAGAGATTGCTAGTCAATTAGCACTATGCTTTGTTGCAATGTCAAAGCATAAATCTACATCTAATGAACAGGAAAAATACATGTAAATCATCATAATGGAGAGTTATGACCTGTCATCCATGTCTTATACCTGGTTACATTCACAGAGATACTATCACCTGAAGGAAGACAGATAAGGCTGGAATTTTAAATTTAGGATAAAATCCTATATTAATTATGTGCTATAAACTTTCATTATCATTCTATTCAAAGAGTCTTGGTCATTTACTGCTGTAAATATTAATTCAGGGAAGAACATCCTCAATTTTTTTATTAGTTACTAGATGTTGTATCTGAGCTGTCCTTTATGATCTAGAATTTGACCATTTATGGTCCATTTGTCAAAGTAATCTTGGAACTGCTTCTATCTCTTCATAAGTTTTCGATACTAATCAACTCAACCAATAATTACTTTCCCAGATACTTATTCAAATACATGTTTAGCAGTTAAGATTGAATCAGGTCTTATTTCCCTGACCTTGAAAGTATGTAAGCAGTATTAGAATAGGATGGGAGAAGTGGAACCTCCAGAAACAAACTTTCTTAACAAAATAGCAAAGTGCTATCAGCATAATAAGTATTATATTAAGCACTTGGAAAGTGTAGGTAACATGTCTACATTTAGCTTACCTGATTGGTCTGCAGAGGGGACAGATGCATCTTGAAAAATTACAGTGGAGAAAATTAATGTATCCCTTGGTATGAAACTATCCATCTGCTAAAGGCATTTTCTCCATTCTTTAAGGGAAAACACCAGATGCAATGTGAATCACTCTATGAAGAAACAGCAGAATATTCCCTCATTTTCCTACCTCTGTATTAAATCAACTCTTCTGCTAAAGGTTCTGATTAATCCACAGGGCCCTTGATCATTTCACTACCTCATAATATAACATATTGGTTTATGACATTTATAAAGCCAAGATCTGTTGGTAAGAAAGCAGATTTCTTGAATGAGTTGGTAAGAAATATGAATCTGGAAGTTGAGTAATAAGCCTCATGAAAATTCAGGACTCTGTCTCCTAAGCAGTTTCTAGGAGTGTGTGTGTGTGTTTGTGTGTGTGTACATGCAGGTGCACCACATCAGTACAGTTTTTTCAGAACTGAAACACAGAGGTTGTAGCTCTATTATCCACTACTGAAAGAAAATCATAATAATTATTGGGACAGTCTCAATTTTGGAAACAAAATGCACCTATAATTATAGAATTCTGACTCATTTCATTTAGTAATTGAATGAATATCAGCTCTCAAAGAACCTAAAGCAAGAAGATGCTCTTCGCTTTATCTAGAGTTTACTTCAAGCAGCTCAGTCAGTAGTACCTTAAGATACAACTCACTAAATTAGAAGATAGAGGTAAACATTGCAAGAATTGGATGGGTCCCAAAACAAATATATTGAAGTCTATTAATTCAAAGTATAACTTCAATATTCTGTACAGTTAAAGAAAAAATAGAATTTTTACTTGTGCAGTATTAGAAATGTGAATACAGAGAAAATAAAATACAAAAATACCAGAAATGGTACCTAAGACTTATGGAAAATAAGTATTGTTAAATTGAGAAAGAGAAAATTATTACATGAAGGAGAATAAATAAAAAATACTGTAGAAATTATCCACACTCTCAAATACTTGTTCAGAGAGTGATATTTAATACTCCATACTTACAATTTGATTCACTATTCTTATTTATAATTTATCTTCAACTTATTAATGTTTCACTTGCTAGAGGAGATTTCTCCTTCTTACTTTGCTGTGTTTAGCTTAGCTTAGCCCAACGCGTGCAGAATTTTCTCACCCCTCTTCTGATGGGAGAGGTAGAGTTTCTTCACTGTCCTTGAAATGATTCAGATACATTTTCATACATTTTCTGATGGGAGAGATAGAGGATCTCCACTGTCCTTGAACTGGTTCAGATACATTTTCATACCATATGTGTATAGTAATGGACCATAAAGTTTGTCACATACTAATCAGCAGTTGTTTCTTCTTCAGGAACATAGGAAAATTTACTCTTAAAGGCCCTTGGTACAGATAATAAAATATGTTTTCATTCAGACAGAGTCCACGTGTTTAGCTGGTGTGGATTCTGAACCACCACAACCTTGTGCTTTGAATCATGACCTCTGGAACGGGCTTCCCTTGGCCAGAATTATTCAACATTGCTTTCAAAGCCTCACTCTGAGGTTATTCTCTCATCTTAGAGCTTCACAATATACTAGTCTACTTGTTCTTATCCTGCCTTGCAACTCTTCATCATTTTATTCACAATGGTTTGGGATGGCACATGTAGTTTACAAAACTCAAATTGCATATTTTAAATACAAGCATCAATTTAAACAAAGATGAATTTGCCTTACATGAAGGAAGGTAAGTTTATTATTTGTATAGAATATCATCTATGATCTCAGGTCTCAATCCGTGGAAATACTTCCTTGATTCACACAATATGATTCAATCCATGAGAAACACACATATAATGCCTTCTAATGTACCAAATTAAACATCAAAATTGTAATAGCTTAAAGGGTCATATTCTGTTACATGGATTTTTTTTTTCTTTTTTAGAAAATGTGGATGGGGTCTGGAGCAGTACAGTAGATCTGCTGCTCTTACCTGGCATGAGTGAGGTCATGGGTTTGAAGCCCAGCACCACATGCACAATGAAGTGTTGGAGCAATGAAAGCCACATGAAAAACTAAAAAAAAATCAATTCTTTCTCTCTCTCTCTCTCTTTCTCTCTCTCTCTCTCTTCCTCTCTCTTAAAATAAAAAAAGGAAAAAAAAAATCTGTATGCAATATCCTTAAATTAAGAAAAACTTTTTTCTTTAACAATCACTATAGGAGCTAGAGTGGTGGCTCAGCGGTCACAATACTTGATTGGCATGCACAAAGACCCAGGTTCAAACTGTAAAATCACATACATGATGAAGTGTTGGAGCAATGAAGCCCACATGAGAAACTAAATAAAATTGAGTTTCTCTTTCTCCCTCATTGTCCCCCTCTCTCTTAAAAAAAACCAAAAAAAAAAAAAAAAAAAAAAAAGGAGGAACATGTACCCACACCATCAGCAGTGATCCCCCAACACTCCTGAGCAAAAGTTTGCACTGCAGGAATTGGACCTGGTATCCAATGGTAGGACCGGGCTCGCTATTTGTGGGAAATTTGTTCCCCCTAATTCTTTAATACCAAAGGAAAAGAGCTTTGCATTAACAATTTTAAGCAGCAAGTTTGTCACACCCACTCCGATCTTTGCCGTCTTCACAGCAGGGGGCAGGGAGTTATCCTAGTGGGGAGGAAGCAGGGCATAAGTAATTTAACTTGGATAAAGCTGGGAACGCCCAAACAGACTCCTGAGCTCAGTTTGTAACACCTGATTCTCTAGCCCTGGGAAAGATTTAATCGCTCCTAATAGCGAATCTACAGCTGTTCCACCAAACAATCTAGCCAGCCGACTCCACCTGTCATCTTGAGGTTGCCCTGAGGACAGGCCTGGTCACTCCTTTGTCAAAAGTGAAACCAGACCCATCATTTAGGTGTGGATTAGGGACCTCAGTCTTGAGGAACATAGAAGTAGATCTAAGCACTCTGTGTCCTTGCCCTCTGCCCAGGGGGCTATGTGGGACTGGGAATCCCCTCATTGGCTTGTGGGATGTGCAAGAGGTGGCTTCCTGCCTGCCTTCTTACACACCCGAACAGGAGTAGTCTGTGATCAGAACTCGCTTCAGCAGAGCATATTTGTCCAAGGTGGCCACTTGATGCAGTTACTTCAAAAGCTGTAACTCTTGAACAAGGCGGGGACTAGCACCAGCCTCAAGTGGGATGGGGCTTCCACTCCCCCTAGTGGTTGCAATTGAGAACCACATAAACACTGACCTGTTAGGCTGGAGCCTCCTTCATGCCCATCTTCCCTTGCTGGGACTGTGACAACCCCACAGAGCAGCTCTTGGAACCTGTGAAGATCACAAAGCAACCAAGAGAGTGGCAACAGCAAATCTGGGGAAGCTAAATTCAGGCAGGCCACCCTCCTTGGAACAGTCAGAGTCCTATACATCTATACCAGGATTTACTAGACTCCCTACAGCTCCTGGGTCCCTGGCTTAAGAAGATCAGGAGATTGGTCAGGCAGAATATAATCTTCCCAAGAGTGCAGGTGGTTCTGAACTCTAGTCTCAGGAGTCTAGAAGCAGGAAAGGGTAGTGTCTTCTACCCCTCTACAGCAGAAAAAGTTGGCAAGATTCTCCAGGAAAACCCACAGTCATCAGAGATTACCAAACATCTTCCCCCACCCTCTCCTTCCTGAAAAGCTCAACTGGGAAGTCTCCAGCTAGATGGCATATATGATGAATGCACTTCCCCATGGTACACACTGAACTAGGAGGCAAAAAGCTTCCCAATTATTATTTTTTGTGTGTGTGTGATTCCTGTTGCTGTTTAGTTTTTTTAACTTTTTTAACTTTAAATTTTTTAATTTTTTATCCTTTTTAGCTCTATTGTTATTACTGAATTTGGTGTTCTTGGATGTATATTTTTTTTTGTTCATTTGTATGTATTGATGGTTGGTTTCTACTGTCACTGTGTGTGTCTTCTTGAACTCGGCTGCTGTCTCCATAGCATTGGACTCCAACCAGAGAAACTCTTCATGATAGCAAACTAGCCCTAAGTCTCCTTGGGTCTAAGAGAACCATACTAACCTCTTCTTCCTTCTTCTCTGGCAATTCCTAAGTTATATGCTGTTCTCTCTCATCCTCACCCAAAGTCTTTACCCCACTTACATCCCATTTCTATCTTTTCCATTTTCCTAATTGAATAACCTATACCTTGCTAATATCTTGTAGCTCTTTATTCTAAGTCATGAGTTCTAAATTACCTCCCTACCTCACTTCCTTGGTTTTTTAGTTATTACTTCTCTCCACCTATAGAGGCCCTGCTAACTGAAGAAAAGGACATCCTTCAAAATGGGTAATTGCTTGCTAACATAATATATTGTGAGAGCTCTCATGGAACAAAACTGCTCTTATAGGTGTTAATCATCATTACAACTGCTTTAGTTGAAACTGTCTAATATATACACCTATAAGCTCTCAATTCCTCACTGATTGGACTGGCAGCTATTGGTCTGAGCTTCCCAAATACCATGCCATTCCAATGAGGCAAAGTCATAAGAAGCTCCAATAACACCTACAAGAATAATACTCACTGTCAGTCCTCAAGACACACCCACTGTATCTGAAAATGAGGAAAAGGGAAATAACTCCCCTTCTCAACATCACAGATCCCCATCCAAGGACTCCATGGTTGTGGCCCTAGATGAAAACCTAAAAAATTATATCAATATTATGATTAGTAACTCAACCAAAAAGTTGAAAGAAGAATTAAGGAATGAGATCAGAGATCAGTTTCAAGTGATGAGAGACAAATTATATAAGGAAATAAGGGAGCAATTCCATGAGATGAAAGACCATATTTATAAAGAGTTAGACACCCTGAAAAGATATGTAGCAAAGCTATCAGAATTGAAAAACGCTGTCAACCAAATCAAATCTTCACTGGAGGATACTAACACCAGAGTAAACTCAATTGAAAATAGAACCTCAGCTCTTGAAGAATGTACATCAGATAATGAAGACAGGCTGAGCAATGTCGAGTTCAAGGAGGACAGACAAGAGAAGAAACCTATTGTACATGACCAGAACTTCCAAATAATATTTGAAGAGATGAGGAGAAATAACCTGAGAGTCATTGGACTGGATGAAAACTCCAAACAGCAAAAAGAGGGTATTAAGAACCTTGTAAGTGAAATTGTAAAGGAGAATTGCCCTCACATCAGAATTGACCCAGAATACCAAATCCAAGATGCTTACAGGACACCAAACAGACCTCACCAAATGAGAAATTCACCAAGACATATCATAAATAAAATGAATAACAGAGAAATTAAAGAGAGAATTCTAAAAACAGCCAGAGAAGCCCCAAATCACATTCAGAGGCAAACCAATTAGGATCACTATGGATTTATCAGATTAGATAATGAGAGCCAGAAGAGCTTAGAACAATATTTTTCAAGCCTTGAAAGGAAACATTTTTCAGTCCAAATTATATACCCTGCAAAACTCAGCTTTAAATGTGATGGGGAAATTAAATACTTCAGTGAGAAACTCAAGCTAGCAAGATACATGAATACAAATGCTGCACTACAGAATATTCTCAAGGACATTCTTCATTCAGAAGAAAATGCTAATAATGCCTTAAACCCTTAAACAAGTGAGTGTCAATAACCACATTACACACCAAAAGATACCCAATATGGCTCAAAAGTCAGCAATAGTCACAAAGTTTGAGACTTGGTTTCCCATATCTCCTTTAATTCTGAATGTGAATGGTCTCAATGCCCCAATTAAAAGACACAGATTGCCTCACTGGATCAAAAAACAAAATCCAACAATTTGTAGTCTAAAGAAGACACTTCTCATGCTCAAAAATAGACAAAGACTGAAAGTGGAATGTTGGCAAAATGTCTACCAGACCTGTGGCCCCAAAAAGAAGCTGGCATAGTGATCCTAATATCTAATAACATTAACTTTGATCTAAAACTAATCAGAAAGAACAAAGGTGGACACTGCATCATACTAAAAGGGACAATTCATCAAGAAGGTATAATGATAATTAACATTTATGCCCCCAATTACAACCCCCCCAAATATATGGAAAAAATACTCAAGGACCTTAAACCCCTCATTGATCTCAACACAATAATACTGGGGGATTTCAATTCACAATTATCAACACTAGAAAGATCATCAAAACAAAAAAATCAATAAAGACATCTCCAATCTGAACAACTCTATAAATCAATTGGGCTTAACAGACATCTACAGAATATTCCATTCTAAGTTGGCTGAATTTACCTTTTTTTCAGCAGCTCACAGATCCTTGTCTATAATACACCACATCCTAGTTCACCAAGCTAACCTTAACAAATATAAAATGTTGATATAATCCCATGTATCCTGTCAGAATAAAATGCTAAGATCTTAGCAATCAACAACAACAACAACAAAAACACAAATTACTCAAATACTTAAAAATTGAATAATACCCTTTTAAATGAAGGATGGATAAAAGAGGCAGTGAGAGCAGAACTCAAGAAATTCTTGGAAATGAATGAGAATGAAGAAACAACATATTGAAATCTCTGGGATAGTATGAGGGCATTCTTAAAAGGTAAATTTATAGCACTGAGTGCATACATCAAAAATCCAGAAAGAGGGCTGGAGCGGTGGCTCAGCGGTTTCGGCGCTTGCCTGGCAAGCACAAGGACCCGGGTTCAAACCCCAGCACCACGTACACAACTAAGTGTTGGAACAACGAAGGCCATGTGAAAAGCTCAATAAAGTTATTTCTCTCCTTCTCTGTCTCTCTCACTGTCCCTCTCTCTTTAAAAAAAAAAAAAATCCAGAAAGAGCTCAAATAAATAGTCTTATACTCCAGCTCGAACACCTGCAAAAAGAGGAACAATCCAATCCCAAAGCTAATAGAGGAAAGGAAATAATTAAAATCAGAATTGAAATCAATGAAATTGAGAACAAAAAAATGCAAATTATCAACAAAACAAAGAGTTGGTTCTTTGAAAAAATAAACAGGATTGACAGACCTTTTACAAACAACACCAAAAGGAAGAAAAAATGAAGCAAAACAACAAAATCAACTCAGAGGGAAACCCCCATACTCCATGTAAGAAGTCCATTTATCATATGGGTTTAATTGGGGGAAACATGGAATCATGGGGAACCCAAAGGGGAAAACAATGGAATGGCATCAGCCTGGGCTTGCCATGTGAAAATGCATTTGTTCTTGATTGTTTAATAGTGATTCCCCCTTAATTGTAAGTCCATATTTAACAAATAAAAAAAGAATCACTTTGATAAGAGGTGGATTAGAGTCAGTGGTAGAGTGCTTGCTTGTTATGTATGAGGACCCAGTTTTGATGTATGTTTACCTGATTGTGGTATCAGAGTGACAATGACCTTATAGAATGGATTTGGGAATGTTTCCTCTCTTTCTGTAGAACAGGAGAAATTTTTTGGCCACCTACTGTTTAAACAGGAGAGAAATATGGAGAATATATGGGAAACTCAAAATTAAATAAATAACCAAATCAATAAATAGGTAAATCAGATAGACATTTCTCAAAAAAAGAAATGCAAATGGCCACATATGTATAAAATGTACAACATCCTAAGCAATCAGTGAAAACCACAAAAACTACAATGTGAGCGAGGCATGGTGGTGCACATTTGTAATCCAGTGACTGTGGAAGCTGAGGCAGAAGGATCTCAAGTTCAAAGCTAGCCTTAGCAAATTAATGAGGACTTAAGCTGCTTAGTTGGGGCAGGAGTTTGGTGGTTAAGCGCCCCTGTTCTCAATCTGTGGTACTAGAAAACAAACAAACAACTACATTGTGATTTCATCTCATTTCAGCTACAGTAGAGTTCTTCAAAAGCACAAAAAATAAATGCTGGTGAGGATGTGGAGCAAAGGTAGATTTCTACATTATTGGTGGGACTGCAAATTAGTACAGTGTCTTTGGAAAGTAGTTGAAGATTCCTCAAAAGACTAGGAATGGAACCAACAAAAACACCCAGTGATCCCACTCTTTGTTATTTATGCAAAAGAAATAAAACCAGCATACTATAGTAAAACATACATATCAATGATTATAGTAGCACCCTTCACAATAGTGAAATTTTGGACTAAATCTATGTTTTCCTCAATAGATGATTATATAAAGGAAATGTGGTGCATATACACAATGGAGCTCTAATCAGCTATATCCAAGAATAAAATTATGTAATTGACTGGTAAACAGATGGAACTGTATAACATTATGTTGAAAGAAATAAGCCAGACTTAAATCATCATGGGTCAAATGTATTCTCTTATATGTGGATGCTATGGAGAAATAAGGAATCTAAAAATGATATATCTCATAAGAATAGAAGGGAGAACTGTGGAGTAGAGGAAGGGGAATGAGTTTGAGGAAGGGGGATGGAAAGAAGAGGAAAACTAGAATGAAATTAAATGAACTATTTCATATGTATGTATGAATATGACAATGAATTGCACTTTTATGTGTAACTATAATGTACCAATTAAAATAAATCAACTAAAATCAGTAAAAAAAAAACAAAGAATAATGCATATTGAGCTTCCAATTCTTGAGAGGAACATGTGGACACTTGATGGCAAATTAACTGTGTTTGTTCTCTTTGACCCTACTGGGTGCAATCATTCATATGATAAAGGAACAGATACAGTTTCCAAGAATATTTAGTATTTTCCAGTATTCACAGATGCAGGCAGCATCGTTCTCCAAAGATGAAAAGAATACTTGACTTACAGGATGTCACATAATATGCCAAAACAATGGGCACATTTTACTTACAGAAAATGCATGAATGTTCCTATGATCAGTGTCCAGTGATGGTTTCAAAAAAAGCAACATGCAGGATCTGAAGGTCTGCTATGGACTGGCCAAATATTTTGATAGTAATATCATACCATCAAAGCATCAAACTTAATAATAATATTTTATAAATGGGGTATCAACTTGTGGTACATATTCAAGATGCTTAGATGGCAATGTGTTGTAATAGGAATAAAGTATGATTTCACATGCAGGACCTCAAAGTAGGAGTAGCCCCACTCACTATCAGCCTAGAAAATGCTCTTGGGATTAATATCAGTGATAACAATGGAAAAGAGTTATGCTTGAACAGAGGGAAAATCTGCATTCTGTTATATATTCAGCAATATTTTTGACTAGCCCAGTGAAAAATGTATTTCAAGAGTTTTTCCACTTGGGTTGTAGAGAGCAGTAGAGTAATCAGGGAAGGAAACATGATGCTGGCTGAGGCGTTGCAATGATTCTCGTGTGAAATGTGTGATGCACGTCCCTGTGCTACTTGCTTTTGTGAGTTTAAAGGTTTAGCATTCTAGAAGGAAAACATTTCCATTGTGGAATAAAGAGCAAAACCTCTATTGAATGCTGAATACTGTTGTCGCCTAGATACTTCAAGGACTAAGGATCTAGTGGTCAAGAAAGGGATTCATTGTCTTGTCAGGGAAAATAAATCTGATTTTTAGGAAGAGGTAGAGAGGTATATAGAAATGCATTTGACCTTCACATAAGCAAGTTTGGAGTCTCTTGGCACTTCTTTGTCCAATTTTGATGATTGATGGGTAAATTCAGCAGTTCTGAGCTAAGAAACTTATAAGATGGATGACTCAGATTTCTCAGGGATGGGGTTTCAGGTCATGTCACCAGTCAGCACCAAGACTATCATAGTTCTGGGTGAGCATAAGAAGAATCTAAAATAAATAGAGAAACTATGATTACTAATTATAGACTGAAGATAAGTTGCAAAGGTAGGGATTCTACATGAACACCTAACTTGTCTCTTTTCAATTTCACTCAAAGAAGTGATTCATCAGAAGGTTGAAGGAAATGTTCCTGGAATCTATTTGAAAAATATATTTGAGCAGCACAAGAGTGGAGAGTGGAGAAAGTTATGATATACTTATGAGTTCAGCTATTGAGAGAACTTAGAAAATTGTTCTCACTTCTCAGTCCTCTTTTGGATTTCTTCACCTAACAAAGAACAATTTCACACAAGGTCACACTTCCCTCCTTGAGCAACCTGCTTTCAATAACTTATCAATGTAGATTCATCCCTTCATCCCCAATAACAATTGTTCTGAAAAGCGCTCCCAATGGGACAGTCACATTATTGTTGAGCATGGATCATAGCTCTGCCCAACTCTGCCTCTTTCTGGCTTCTTAGATAAAATTATCTAATAAACCTCTTGGATGCTAATTTCCTTTTCAGCATCTACCTCCTGAACAATTCAACTTTAAAATAAAGACTTCATTATGTATGAAATATAGTTCTAAATATTACATATCTATTTATAATATATACATGTACATAAGCATATATATTTTGTTAATAGATACATATATGAACATATTTAATAGGCTTCAACTAGAAAATACATGAAATTGTACATGTCAGAAATTAATTTAATCAATGTGAAAAAATAACATTTTTAAAAGCTATCAAATAATCTCATAAAATATAGATTTCTATAAAAGTTACTCTGAATATTTTTTATGATACACTCTTTAGTCATACGTATGAGATACAATGAACAATTTTGGACAAATTTTCCCAGAATTCAGTTTTGTTGAATTAATAGTATATATAAACTTAAGGTAATCTACTCTTTCACTACCTAAAGGATTTTTTTTTTGCATGAGTGGAGGTTATTGTCTGTAATATTATGTCTATTGCAAATATCTATGATAGAAAAATAATATATTCTAGACTGTACATGATTTGCTCTTTCATAATTGCTAATACTTACTCCTTTAAGGAAATCATTGTTTTAAGTAAATGAATACAATTTAATGAAGTGTTAATTTATACTAACAAGAAAGTGAAAATAGGCTATGACAGAAACTCATTAAAGAGTCTTCTGGGAGGACAAAAAACTGGAGAAACTAACAGTTTTCTTTTAAAATTAAAATGCATTCAGTTTACAAAGAGTTTAGAAAAATTACTCTGCCTCAATAGCAAGTTTCTCAGAATTAAGTGTTCCAATTTACAATTTTCTTTTGTTATGACAGCAAGTAGAGAAAAATGCCAAGGGTAATAATATGCGTGAGTCTTAGATAAAGATCACTGCTTTACTATTTAACCTTTTCTCTTTTCTCCAAGGTGATGTACATTGGTTAATTTTACTTATAAATTTGTGCAAAAATAGCTCTTATGCATGGAAAATATATCTAATACTTATTACTTCTATACCTTTGCCCTGATAACAATATATTTTTTACCTCTAACCCCATCTATTTATATTTTTCAAATTCTTTTCTAAAATAATTGATCCAAACTACATAAATAATACAAAAATAGCTTAAGTAAATGACATATTTGTAATGAAAAACATCAGAAACTTCTTTGGTCAATTTGCTAAAAATTTTAAAATATAAATATACTCTTAAAAAGGATACTTCTTTAGTATGGAGCATCAAGAAGATTAAAAAGGATAAACACTTCTGTTTTTTAGTTTGAACACAGGAATTTATGTATAAGCAGTCTTTAAAACTTCTTATTATTCCCTGAAATAGAGATGCATAGAAATTTTCCTTAATTTAAGTAAATGTTACACCTGGGAAGAAAATTATTTTGTTTAAGATGTGGTAGTAGCCCTGTCATTTCGCAGTCAGTATAGAAGTATAACCTGGGCCAAACTGTATGGAGGAGTAGGTTACATCAAGATGAATGGCATATTATGCCTTTGTGTATTCAATGAAGATTTAGCCCAGATACTTACAGAGTGGGTAATTAAAAAATAGCATATGGGGCTGGAGCGGTGGCTCAGCGGTTATGGTGCTTGCTTGGCATGCACAAGTACACAAGTTCAAACCCCAGCACCACATACACAACAAAGTGTCCAAGGAATGAAAGTCACATGAAAAACTAAGTAAAAATTGCTTCTCTTACTCTCTCTGTCTCTCATTGTCCCCTCTTTCTTTAAAAAAAAAATAGCATGCATTTACCTCTTTCAATGTACTTCCTGTTCTAAATTATATCATTCATTTCTATCTTATGTATTTCTCAGTGAATTAAAAGTATAATACAATCACGTTTTTATATTGAAATTTAGTAAGTACTGCTACTGTACAACAAAACAATTTCTAAAATGTCTATAGTCAAGGAAAAATGTAAAAATCAATTTTTTCTTTTTTATTTTGTTATTAGAAATTGAACCCATAGATGCTTAGCCACTGAACCACAACCCTATATCCCCAGCCTTTAAATTTTTTATTTTTTTTATTTAGAGTCAGGGCCTCACATTATTATCTCATAACTGCCAAATAGAATTTTATTTGCAAGCATGTATGGATAACATCTATAGAATTTGCAAGCAAAATTATCTCAGCTAATATTTTCATAATTGATATTTGTTCTCTATAGTATGCTGATTCTAACTCTTTTGGGAAAATACCCAGGAGTGGGATAGCTGGGTCATAAGATGGTTCCATCCTTAATTTTTTGAGGAGTCTCCACACTGCTTTCCAGAGTGGCTGAACTAGTTTTCAGTCCCACGAGCAATGTGACAGTGTTCCTCTTTTCCCACAGCCCCTCTAGTATCTGTCGTTGTTCATATTCTTCGTTTTTGTCACTCAAACAGGAGTGAGGTAGAATCTTAATGAACTTTTGTTTTGCATTTCTCTTATTGCTAGTGATGTAGAGCATTTTCCCTTATATTTATGGACTTTCTGGACTTCCTCTGGTGAGAAGTTTCTTTTTAGATCCATAAATTTTTATTGATTTGATTATTTGTGGTTTGCTTTTTTTAGTTCTTTGTATATTCTGGATATTAGTCCTCTGTCCGAGGTGTAACAGGCAAAAATTTTCTCCCATTCTATAAGATCTCTCTTGACACTTTTGACTAATTTTTTAGCTGTGCAATAGCTTTTTAGTTTAACAGATCCCATTCAGTTATTCTTAACCCTACTGCTTGCACCTTGGGAGTTTTGTTAAGGAAGGCGCCAAGAGACAGATAAAGAGGAAACAACTTTATTTAGTTTTTCACATGACTTTAGTTGCTCCAACACTTAGTTGTGTACATGGTGCTGGGGTTTGAATCCGGGTCTTCGTGCTTGCCAGGCAAGCGCCAAAACTGCTGAGTCACTGCTCCAGCCCCACTACTTTTTCTTAATAGATATAACTAAGTCTGATTTATGCTTAGCTTTACTTGGGTCATACAAATTTTACAATGTAGATTCTACATTATTAATCAGCTCTATGCTTTAATTTAGTTTTAAAAAACTTTGTGATTATCCTCTTTTATAACCCAAGCATAAATCATTTTTATACCTGTGTGATGATTTTAGATGTCACCTTGTTATTAATTATTGTAATTCTGGGCTGGAGCAGTGGCTCAGCAGTTATGTAAGGTGCTTGCCTGGCATGCACAAGGATGTGAGTTCAAACCCCAGCACCAGTATACAAGGAATTGTTGGAGTAACAAAAGTCACATGGGAAAGTAAATAAAATTGGTTCTCTCTTTCACTCTCTCTCTTACTGTCCATCTCTCCTTAGAAAATATTGTAATTCATTATTCTGAGGGTATTTATACTACATAATATTATTTGAACATTTTTGGATTCAATCCTGATACTGAAAGGAAAAAAAAGTAATAAGGTTCTTTATTGTCCTTATGGAAAACAAAGGAAGTGAGTCCCCTCTTCTTTTTCTTACAGTACTTTTTAAGGAAATTTGTAAGTACAATTATTATTTTAACTTTTTATTGGTGTATTTTAATTGTACATAATAGGGTGATTCATTATGATATAGTCATACATGCAAATATCATGCATTTGTCTATTTCATTCCCCTCTATTTAACCTCTTCTATACCTCCCCTCTTCCCTCTCCTCTATCCTCTTCCTCTATTCTGCTGGTCTCAGTTCTATTTTTATGAGATTTACTTTCTTTCCTTATTTTTTCTCTCCAGCTTCTGCTTATGAGAGCCTTATTTTCTCATATCCATCCATTTTCTAGCAAGTGCCGTAATTTTATTACAACTGAGTAAAACTCCACTGTGCATATATAACACTTTATCCATTATTTAGTGGCTTAAAAACAGACTTGTAGATTAATGGAATAGAAGAGAAGACTCAGAGGCAGGACAGGCGTGGTGGTGCACACCTGCAATCTCAACAGCAATGGAGACTGAAGCCAGAGGATCACAAGGTCAAAGCCAGGCTCAGCAATTTAGGGAGGCCCTAAGCAACTTAACATGATCCTGTTTCAAAAGAAAACATAAAATGGGCTGGGGTTGTGGCTCAGTGGTTAAGCACCCCTGGGTTCAACCCCTGGTATCAGAAGGAGGCAGAGGAGGAGGAGAAAGAGAAGGAGGTAGGATTCACACGTAAACCCATGCAGAAAGTTATTTCATCCTCGACAAAGAGCCAAATGTAATAGGTTGGAGAAAGACAACATCTTAAGTGGTGCAAGAAAAACTGCACCATTTGTTAAGAGAAGGAAATTTGATCCCTTCCTCTCATCCTGCACAAAAGTCAACCCAAAGTCAATTGAAGACCTAAGAATTAGAAAAGAAACTTTTCAAATGTTAGAAAAAAGCTAGAAAATGCATAGGGTCAGCAGTCCAATGCATCAATATAGGCATGGACGTATTCATTACATTTTCTAAATAAAGTTCCTGTCTTTTAAATGTATACAATTCTTTATGATAGCAAAGCATTTTGTCAGTTTTATCACTCAAGAGTATCTTTTTTGAAGATTTGGGGGTGATTTCCTTAAAGTATAAATATCAAAGATGATAGCATACCTATAAGCCAGTTCTTGTAGGAAGGTAGACGACTAATTTTTGTGGACACCTTGATCCATGTCAAAAAACTATGTTCTAGCATAAAGTTATGAAAGTTTGCTTTTTCTCTGAATAAAGCCAATTAGCTCACATGGATATTATTCCAAATTGCCAGGTAAATTTAGGATAAACAAGCTATTTGTGAAAAATATCACTGTTATGTCCTCTTTCTTCAGTGCTAGTGATGGTTTAACTAGAAAAATGTGTGTAATAGGTAACATCTTCTTGGTTATATAGATAGGTAAGTTTTTAAGTTTTCCTTTTTTTGCAGGACCAGGGATCAAACTCATGGTCAAATACTAGGTAAGCTAGGTAAGCACTCATCCCCAGATATGTACTCAAGCTGTGTCCCCAGCCCACAAAATTTCTTTCTGCAGCTCCAATCTATCAGGGAATTGCCTATAGAGCACATCATACACTGGTTTCATGTTTAATCAACAATAGGGGTACTTTTGTTTATTTATGGAAAGGTTTTCTGGTTTGGAAAAAGATTGTTTTAAATTCTATTTCTCCAAAATTCCTTACGAAGAAAATATTCTTTGTTGGATATCTATATTCAATTTATGATGTTATCTATTCAGCTTTGAAATTGTACTTCTTAGGTTAATACCTTTCTTAGTTTTTGTCAGTGGATTCTTACGCATTGGATGACTTAAAATATTCTGTGAATAAATGTTGCTGAATTTACTGTCTTTAATTTCAGGAATCATAGAATAAATGTTTTGTTTTGTTCGTATTAAGTTTTTTCTTTTCTTTTCTTTTTATTATTATTATTATTATTTTGCAATACTTGGGTTGAACCAAAGACTGCACATGCCAGGCAAGATCTCTACCACGAGCTATATTCCAACCCCAGCATTTACGTGTTCATGGTATATATTTAGTGGCCTCCTTTCTCTCTCCAGATGCGCTTCAATTTATGATGGGGTTATACCCCAGTAAGCACAATGCAAGTCAAAAGCATCTCACAACAACAACAAAACATTCAATAAACTTTGCAACATAGAACACTATAGTTTCTTACTTTCATAATTGCATGCTGCACAGCATGGCACCAGATTAATGAAATCCATTTACCTAGGCTGCTTGCACTTCCAGATTAAAAACTGCATGTATAATTTCTTCAGCATGCATATCGCATTGGCCCTATGATAAACTTAGAAAAAATTGTAAGCCAAACTGTAGTAAGTCAGAGATCGTCTTTATTTATCTCATGGTCATATGTTCTTTATTTTGTATTTTACCAGAATGTAACTATTTTCTTGGTCTCTATTATTTCCTTGAATTTTACACACATAAAATATACATGTAAGGCTGGAGCAGTGGCTCAGCAGTTATGGCGCTTGCCTGGCATGCGTGAGAACACAGATTTGAACCCTAGCACCACATATATAGCTAAGTGTAGGAGCAATTAAGGACACATGAAAAACTAAATAAAATTGACTCTCTTTGTCTCTATCACTCTCCCGTTCTCTCTTAAAATATATGTATATATGTAAGCATGTGCACATATAAACATGAACATGTATATACAAATATATAGAACATGTAAATATATACATACACATGTACGTATCAATACTGCCTCCCAAGACTGCTTTTAGTTCACAAATTTCCATATATTATAGTTATTTTAAATTATCTGATATATTTTTGGTTGTGTATGTTTTTAAATTTATGTATTATAAAAACAGATTTTCATATTGTATACCCCCATGTGATTAGAATTTGTGAGCTCAACCCTCATACATAGTGTAAGATCTATTTTATTACAATATTTTTCATCTTTATTATACTTTTATGTTTCCTTACTATATTTTCTTGTCTTTATCATTTATATTTCTCTTCTTTCTTGCTTTCTGTTATGTTATCTTCTCTGTGATTACAAGTTATAGATTGTTTCTTTGTTTAAAGGATTATCCTTGCATTAAATCTATGGTATTGTTAATATCTTATGTTTAAACACACACATATTTTTCAGACTAAATTACATTTTAGCAAATTCCCATCACCTTATTGTCTTCTTCACATTATTGTCACATTATGTTGACATAGTTTAGATTATATGTGATGTAGTTAAATATACATTTTATCAGGTATTTTATGTATTTGTTCACATTTCTGTTCTTTGTGTATAGGTGAATTTTAAGAAAACGTTTAGTTTCTCTTATTTCTGATGTCTTTCATAGCATCTACCTGGAATTTTTGTTCCTTTGTGTGAGAACTTAATAAAAAAAGCTTCAACTTAAGTAATATATCAAAAGTTGTATATGGGGGCTGGTGTTGTGGCTCAGGAGTTCTGGAGCTTGCACAGCATGCACAAGTACATGGGTTCAAACCCCAGCACCCATGTACACAACTAAGTGTCAGAGCAATGAAAGCCATGTGAAAAACTCAATAAAAATTGATTCTCTCTCTCTCTCTCTCTCACTGTCTTTCTCTCTTTAAAAAAAAAGGTTGTATGTGTCTGAAATAATTTATAATATTTGAATTAAACATACCAGAATGTGTAATGCTAATTTCAAATTATTTTAAAATTAAAATTATTATATGATTATTTCTATACCATTTTCTATTTCATTTTAAAAACTAAATCTAATCAGACATTTTTATTCTTTCTAATCAGACATTTTATTCAAATTTTTCCCTCTGGATGACTTAGAAGTGCTTTAGTTAAATTAAAATTTGTAAATGCTATTTTAACTATTCTAGAGAATGTTTTTACTTATTTATCCTTTGGAACTTTGCACATAAATAATAACATTCCTTTCCTTTATTTCTTTATTTAATTTCAAATTTTCTTTTCACACTCTAAAACATAGATTTCAGTATTCTAATATTAGATATATTTTCCCTTGTCCTTTCATTAACATTCACAAAAGCATACTTTTGATCAATTTATTATTATTTTAATTATTATAATAGCGGATTAAACCATGGGGTGCTCTATCACTGAGCCATATCCCCAGATCTTTTTACCTTTTATTTTGAAACATGGTTTTGATAAGTTGCTTAGGGCTTTATTATGTTGCTGAAGTTGATCTTAAACTTGCAATTTTCCTGCTTCAGCCTCCAAAGCCTTGGGATTGCTGATGTGCACCACTGGACCTGACTTAAATTTATCATTCTTATTCTGTCTCATTGACTCAACTAGGTTTTCCAATTCAGAAATAATTTCGTCATAATTTTCCATGGTGTTATTTATTACATTTATTTATTTCTTCTTATTTGTGTGTTTTGCCATTTGTATTTTATGCACATTTCTTTTTGTGATTTTTATTCTTGCATAATATTTCTAATAATTACTTATTACCTTAAGTATATAAACCATTTTTTTCAGTCTATCATCTTGCTCAATCTTACTTCAAAAAATGAATACCATTGACTATGTTTTATATGAAGGTATTTCATTATTTCGGACTGAAAGTACATTTTCTAGTGGGTGCGTTAGAATGTATCTTTTCCTGTGGGGAAGGCTAATGGAGAAAGAATGGAGGGCAGGCCCTAGAATGTTCCACCTTTTAGAAGTGTAAGTACTTTCACATGCACCACAGTTAACTAGCTCACTATTTAATTTCTTTAGAAGAAATTGCATTTGAAAAAGATATTGCCTTTCATATTCATCCATTTGCCTTGGATTTTTTGAGTGTTAAATATTAAAGAAGTGAAATCTAAAAATAAAATCACTGACTGGCACATATTTTCATCAGTCCTCACACTAGCAGGGACTTCTGTGAATACAGTGTAACCTATGCAGTCTAGTCTAGCATGTTGCGTGCCAATTCTTTTGATAATAAAAAAATGTGAGAAGGCAAAGGCAGGAGATTAAATATTTTATATCCAAAATCTTCACATTACACCTTCTTGAAGCCATCTGCTAAAAGCTCAAACCTACTTCCTCAGACCCAGATTAACTACACACATGAGAGTGATAAGAAGAAAATTCAAATTCCTTTTGCAACTTCTCACATATGTTGCTGTTTTGTTGTTATTGTCATTGTTGAAATTGCTTTTGTTAGTTACACAAGTCCAAGTGTCTTCCTTTTTTCCCTCATGTATTTTTTTCAAATAAATATTACATATATATTGGCATAAAGTTTTAAAATACTTAAACATAATGAAATGATTACTGTACCAAAGATAGTTAATGTGTCTATCATTTCACACTGTGTGTGTTAAGAACAACTGTCTTAGAAAATTTCCAGTCTATAGCACAGTATTATTGTCTATATTATATCAGTTCCAAATAGACATGTTGTGGAAATAAACTAGTATTCATTTTTATTTAAACTGGTGAATTTTTATTTTTTAATGTATATTCTCCATTCTTCTCATTCAACCTCCTGAAAACTTGTCCAATTTTTTTAATATAAAAATTTGGAAATAAAAGCATTCTACTGGAGATAACAGATTCAGTTACAACAAGACAAACAAATTTCCAGTTCTAAATTTCTACCACCCTCTGACAACTTCTTAATAATTCAAGATAATTATATCTTCAGTTTTTCATTTGTATTTAAACTCCTGTCTTATGAGCATTACATGAAATTAAACCTCAGTGTTACAATAGTTTTGACTCACACACTTCTAAATTAAGCAGAAAATGAAGTAACACTAGCTTGAATCTGTAAGTTACCTTTTAGTATAACAAAGTAATGGATATCAAAATTATGAAATCATCCATTAAGTGGGATTCAAATCCATTATTCTTAGAAGAAAATAGCATTTAAACGAATATACTCACAAATTAAAGTGAATGTAATATATATGTATATACATATATATATGAATGTGCTATGTAAATAAATACTGCAAAACAAAACTTAAAATACTTGAGTTCAAGAAGAATCAAAACAATGTCATGAGGAACATTAGTATCATAACATTGGTAGAAAAAGGAATGCTATATATGTAATGAGAGTGTTGATAATTTAAAAACGTCCTCTTAAATTCAGAACCTCACCATTTATTATACAAAATAATATTTGAGGATACATGAAGCTCACAAAAATATGCTAAACAAATGAATTATACATAAAGATCAAATTATTTTGCCTTATTTGGGTAGCTTGATGTAAAAACAAATATAATTACAAGTAATGATACTATGTTAGTTATCTTTGCATCACTGTGGCAAAATATCTGAGAACTTCTTAGAGAAGAAAATATTCATTTTGTCTTGTGGTTTCAGATGTTTAGTTCATGGTTGGCCAAGTTCACTGCTCTGGGATTAAGATAAGAAAAAACAACATGGTGGAAAGATGTGACAGAAGTAAGATACTTTCCTCATGGTGGCCAGGAAGCAGAGGGGTAAGGGGAATTAGAAGGAAAATGTACCCCTTTCAGGGCACACCTCCGGTTACCCACTTCCTCTTGGCATGCTGTACCTGCCTACAGTTTTCACCCAGTCCATTAAAAACAGGATGGACTAATTAGGTTACAGATTTCACAGTCCAACCATTTCACTTCCAGACATTTCTGTATTAATGCAGATTTGAGGGAACACTTTATATACAAACCATAATAGTACACCCTTGCCACCAAAAAGCTCATGCCCACCTCATAATGCAAAATGCATTCAATCCTTCTTCAGGAGTCCTGAAGTTTTGTGTGGTGTGGTGGTGCATATTTGTGATCCTAGTGGCTGGGAACACTGAGACAAGAGGATTACAAGTTCAGAGTCACCCTCAGAAACTTAATAAGGCCCTGAGCAACTTAAAAAATGAAAAGAATGTAAAGAACTAGAGATGTGGCTTAGTGGTTAAGTTCCCCTAAATTCAATCCCTGGTACTATAAAAAAAAAAAAAAAAAGAAAAGAAAAAGAAAAAAAAAGGCTGAAAACTTTAATTGAAACAAGTTTGCCCAAAAGTCCAAGAACAGTCTCCTCTGAGACACATGGCAAACTCTTGGACATTAGTTCTGTAAAAACATCAAAAGCAAGTTGCACATATACAGTATAGAATGGTACAGAGTAAACATTCCTAGTCCAAAAGAAGAAATAGAAAAAAAAAAGATATGAGATAAAAATAAAATGGGCAAATAGGTCCCTTTCCTCTGAGAATAATTAACATCTAGGACACATGGTGGCAAAATGTCCTTTGAAATGGGCTTAGAAAGCCCCTCCCCTGTGGCCTCTCTGATTGCAATGCATGTGGGCTCTCTTTCAGCCTGTGTCACTCACCACCCAGCAGATTTCCTTAGCAGGCAGACCACATTGCTCTCATCTCTTAATTTATTGGGTCCTGGTTCACAGGTTCATGCTTTAGCCACTTAGGGGCAGCTCAAAGGGATTCCAACTCTGCCCTATGTTGCCTAGTTTCACATGTCTTTCTTGCAACTCTTGGTGAAAGCCTCCATTGCTCATTGACTTCAGCATTCTATGTTCCTACAGGACCACATGATTTATGCCAAGATATTGAGCCAACTCAGGCAGTAGCTGGACCTCTTGGAATCATGGCTAGAGCACCCTCTGAGTGTTTGTATAGCTGAGTTGGTGAAATAACTTCCTAGATCCCCCTGTGCAAGCAGAGCATTCCCACATCTCCTCTCAAAAGAATTCTCCTTTCTATACCCTGGAAACCTGCAATAAGCTTGGTTTTGCAAATTCCTGACATACCCTGAGGTATTTTTCCTATTGTTTCTATGCAAAAAACTTGGGATTTCTTTAGGACTATAATCTCTTCAATAAGGACACCTTTTTTGGCCTCACTTTTACCTGCACTTTTCTTGTCAAAATTGTAAAGCTTCTCCACCTGAATCTCTAAGCTTTTACAAACTCCTCTCAAGAAGTATTTCCAAAAGCTTTTGAATCACATGGTCAGATTAGTCAAGCAACAACTCTCTTCTCTTTACCAATTTCTGTGTTAGTCAGCTTTTTGTTGCTGTGACCAAAATACCTGACAAGAACAGCTTAGAAGATGGAAAATTTATTTTGTCTCACAGTTTCAGAGGATTAGTCCATGGTTATCTGAATCCATGCTCTGGGTCAAATGTGAGGCAGAACATCAAGGTAGAAGGGTGTGGTGGAGAAAACCTGATCCCCTCATGGCAACCAAGAAACAGAGGGGTAAGGGGCTTTCCACACAGTGACCCTACTCCTCAAGCTATATGTCCCACTTGCCTACAGTCACCACCCAATATCTTCACATTTGGATGGACTCTTCAGGTCGCAGTTCTCACAATCCAATCATTTCACCTTTGAACATCCCTATATTAACATGAATGCTTCAGGAGAATACCTCATATCCAACCCATAGCAGATATGTAGAATAATATCTTCTAAACTGCAAACAAAAATAAGAATTTTAAAAATGTGCTAATTTTATGATAATCAGATCACTAACAAGTGCACATATAAAGAACTACTAAAATTGATAAGGAAAATACTGTCTCATAATTGAAAGAATTTTGAAATTTATAAGCCATTAGTTCTCAGCAAATTAATGCAGATGACTATGTACAAAACCGATCAATATCACTAATGATAATAAAATGAATATGCACAGCTCCTGAAAATATAACTTCCTACCTATCAACAATCCAAAGTTTGGCAGCATGACCTGTGGATATTGTTGAGAGGAAATAAAAATCTCCCATACTACTTACACATACACAAAAAAATGAAGATTTTTATTTAGGAATATTTAGCAATAATTTGCAAAATTCATGTATGTATTTTCCTCTGACCCAGAAATCACAACTTTATAAATCTATTAACATAAAATATCCATAAATAATCAATGAATATACATAGGAGCTTCTGTGCTCAAAATAATTTCCAGTGGCCAGGTGAGGTGATGCACTCCCATAATACCAGCTACTATTTAGGCTGAGGCAGGAGAATTGCAAGTTTGGGGCCAGTTTCAGGAACTTAGCAAGGCCCTGTGTCAAAATAAATATTTAATAGGGTCGGGGGATGTAACTCAGTGAGAGTGTACCCCCAAGTGCTACAAAACCAAAAAAATAACAAAAAAACAAATGCACATACATTTAATACACATATATTTTTCTAGAACTATTTGTTAAAGAAATATGTAGAAGCAATAATAATTCAAAAACACTAATGAATACTTGTAGCATCAAAATTTTGACATCTAAATTTTTTTCCTATTAGAACAAAATAGATTTGTAAAGACAGATGATTCTACCTTAGGAATACAACAAAATATACCAAAAACATGCAGGCATTTTGTTTTGCTCTACAGCAAGTGTATTATTTGACATTTTGGGAATATATCAAATCATGCAAGATCTTTGTGTTAGAATTCATTGTAGCTAAAGATAGATGAAGAATAAGTGGAATTTTTTATAGAAGCACAGACACATATCCTGTTACCTATCCATCTGTCTACCCACCCCCTTATCTATTCATTGTTAAATCTTCCTGCCTGCATACCATTAGTGCAGGTCAGAGTCCCATATCATCATTGTAAATCTTGATCAATAAAAGTAAAAAATTAATAACATGAATGACATTTTTAAATCTTATTTCACAGTAACTAAAATTTAATGATAAAATTTATTTAAATAAAGTTTTGGCTATATAACCTCCCTTGGGAAGTTACAACAAATTGCCACAAACACGGTGACTTAAAACAATAAAATATATATTTTTGTATAGATCTGGATGTTACAAATATAAAATCAAGGTGTTGACATGCATGTATTTTCTCTGCTGCCTCCAGGTAAAAGTTCTTTCTTGCTTTATCTTTGCTTCTTGCTCACAACTCTTGGCCTTCTTGGCCTTACAGGTCTATAATTTAAATCTTTGCTCTGTTGTCACATGTCGTTCTTCCCTTCATGTCTGTCTCTGTGTATCTGTTTGCTTATAAAGATTCTAACGAGAAGATTTGGATCTACCTTAGCCAAGTTCAGCTTCATCTTAATAACATCTACAATGGACTTATTTACAACAGGGTGACATGAACAGGGATTTGTGTACGTGTGAATGCCTACCCAAAGGTGACTGCAGCACAGAAGGATTTTAGGAAGTGAGTAATAACGTATATATGAAATAAAGTTTTGTCAGGTATTGATATATCTGTCCACATAATCTTTACATAATTTTCATGTGACTTTACCTATTTCTTTTTAAATTCCTAACTTTATGTGTAACTTATTTGTTCAACTTCAGCTCTTTCTACTATGACATTTAGTCTATATTGTTCCCACGTTTATATTTATGCTATTGTAGTTTACATTTTTTGGCATGTCTTTTTTTGGTATTGTTTTTGTTACTGGGGATTGAATTCAGGTGGGCTTTACCATGAGCTACATAGCAAGTCCTATTTTTTTAAAAAAGTTTTCATTTTGAGACAGGGCCTTGAAAAGTTGCAGAGGATCTCACTAAGTTTCTAGGCTGACCTAAAATTTGAGATATTCATGTTTTTGCTTCCCTCACGGCTGGGAATACAGGAGTGTGCCAACATACCCAGCATGTATGGCTTAATTATGCTTTGTATCAGAAATTTTCAAAGACAATTCCTTTTGGTTATGGGCTTTTGTTGGCCCCATCGGAGACCATTTTTTTGTGTGTTTGTGGCACTGGTTAAGTTTATGGTAGTTTATGGTTCTAGAAGTATCTGCTTTTGCTATGTAGTGAATAAAATTTTAGTTCTTTCATTGATGAGGAAGTATTAATATGAATATAGGAACGAGCTAAGATAAGGACTACTTCAACTCCTATTTGCTGCCTTGAGTTTTAATTATTTTTTTAATTCAAGTGATGCAGATTTAAAATCTGTTTTTTATCTTAAATGGAAATAAATATACATATGTATATATACTTGATTTTATGTAAAATGCATAAATACATATGTACATAGAAATACATAAATACATTCAGTTAGCAGCTTTCTTTTTTAACTACTGATTTTATTCTCAGGCAACTGAGGAAGCTCAAAGGGCTACATACACACTTGTAGTTAAGTTAGAATGGATGTTGAAATTTTCTACATTTCTTTATAAGCAAAATATCAGCATTTCTGTTCACAGTTTTAATACAATTCTGGTAGCAATTTTGGAGAATAGTATTAAGATAGTTCACAGCTCACAGTTCACAGGAACATTTCTCAAACAAAAAGCTGGTTATTGGTCTATGGGAAAATATTCCAGAAGGTCAAATATGCATGCCGTTGGCAGTAAATGTATGAAGATTCTCAGATTTGTTTTTTTCAATGATAATAGAACAAAGTTAAGAAATATTCAGTGTTTCTTTTTCTCCTAATCAAGCAAGTACTTGATTAACTCAATAATTGGTAAGACATATCTAATAAGCTGGTCTGAATATACCTGGACTGAATCAGAAATGTATTATAAAAATCAATATCTATGAAGACATATATACTCAGTATATCATGTCACTCATGATCTTCCATATTCTATAATATTAATTTTATAACTAATTTTCCATGGAAAAAGATTGAAAAGAATAACAGCAACAGCATCTTGCCTGAGTTAAGAGACAATCTCGAAAGCAGGATAGGAGTGAGATTAAAGAAGGGTGCAAGATATTCAATGATCTGCTTCCCATATTTTAGGGCTGTCCCTGCAAAGTTTGGAAACATAGGTGTGCTTACTTTTAAAATTGCTTTTATTCCTCATTTCCTTTTAGAAGATCCAACAAGTTACTTTTTAAGTGTTCCACTGCAGTTATGGACACATCATGTGGGCAATAAAGGATTTTTTTCTAGTAATCACAGCTGCTACAGGAAAAGGTGGCCGGCACAAGCAGCAGGGCAGGCAGCGGTAACTCCATCTGCTTCACAGACAGCAAGATGTAATTCTTTGGGATTGTTTATTAAATAAGTTGATTTAACTTTTTTTTGGAGAAAAATCAGAGGTTCTAGATTCTGTTAATAGTTCATACATTATCAAGAGAAGTGTACCTTTATTTTAATTTTACATTTCTTCAAATATTAAGTTGCTTCTCTATGTAGTACCCTCTCAGTTTATTGAATTTACAGACTGTTATTTTGACAGGAGTGATGTAGTCAACAGTATACAATGCATGTCATAGCATGTCTATGTACATTCTCTGTACTCACATACATAGAAAATCAGCTGCAATTTATTAAAAGATGCTGTAACATGTAAATGAATACTTAAGACCTGGAGTTAATTCTCAATAATTTACATTAGTTATACTTAGTTTTCTTTCTGATTATATCATCACTTCATCAGGAAGAGACATACAAAATAGTTAAATTTACACTAGTCAACTTGGTTGGAAATCAGATTAAAGACTTAACTTAAATACATGTGAATATGTTCTATAAAATGTCCTCCCCTGTAACCAATGAAGATAATGAATTTGGCAGCTTAATACATCCCTTGTAAAAATGATCTAAATTTGACCATTTATAAAAATGGAACACAGGATGGCAAGAGTGATTGAAACATAACTTCAAACCTGAGGCTAGCCAAAGGATTCATTTTCCTATTCCAAATATAATTTACAAGGGTAACAAGCAAGTAACTTGACTAGAATTTGATTAATTCTTCTTGCACTCATTTCAATTCTCCTTATTTTGCCCAAAGCTGGGGTAATTAATTAAGATAAAAATAATATGAGATCAGAAGCAATTAAAATAGTATAAATTTTCCTTAATTAAGTCTCTCAACTTGGCAATTTATCATTTTGGCACTATTTTCAGATACAGCTGAACAAATTGTCACATTTCTTAAGAAAGTATTTCTTAGGTTTATCTGAAATATTTGTACAAATACTGGAGAGATACCTTTTGTCACTGCAGAATAACTTGATTTCTTTGAAAAAGTTGTTGTTAACTAATTATAAGGGAATACAGGCAGCGAAGAAAGCGTTATTTTGTCAAAGAGAAAACAAATATGAATCCAGTTTTGCCTGGAGTGTTAAAGCCCCCAATGTTTGCGATTATTTGCATCTTTATCCAAACAGATGGCATGCTTAAATTCTCCAAGTGTTAGCACCTCTCTGCCTTTCTCAGTTCTCTGTCAAAGCAAACAACAGTTAGTTACTCTTGCTTGGAAAAAAAAATCAGGATGAACAAAACAAAGTAAATGATAAATGTTATCATTGTGTTTAATCAAAAATAATTATTAGTAAATTAAACTATCAAAGATCAAAATCTCTAACAAATTAAAAAGTGACAAAATAATGCAAACCAATAATACAACAAAATAGACAACTGAACTTGATCAGAAGAGTTGACTTGCTTTGTGTCTTATCTCATTTTGGAAAGTATTGACTAAGATGTATGTAATAATTCTTAATCTGCATTGGGCCTTGGAACTCATCCACATTTGTATAAAATAAGATACATTTGAATGTATCTCTTATCAGTCTTTCTTTTCCACTTTCTTATCTTCAATTTCCCCCTCTCTCCATTTCCCTTCCTTTTCCTCTGTCCATCTCTACCACCTTTACACACATGAACAAGCACACACATTTACACTGACATAACACCCACAGTTGTTTACAAGATAGGGAATTTCCTTGACCTTTAGATTTTATGTTTAGATACTCTTTTGGAATTAGGATGTAGGTAAAAGTTATTGGTTCAAATACTGCTTTTTCAGTCACCTTCTCCCATCATGTCACATCTTACCACTGTGTTCGTGCCATTCCATGGTTTCAGGCTTTTCAATATGCAAGTCTTAAATGAAGTACCATCAGCTCGGAGTCCAAATATCTAACTACTGAGGCAGAGTAACCAAATTGTCTTCTTACACTTTATATTGCTTTTACTTCGATCTTTGATTTTTATCATTTTTTGTCATTTGGGGTTATCTTTCTTATGTATTTGATTACGTACTTTTTCCTACTTTGCCTCACCAGATTGTCAACTACATGAGAAAAATAATGATGTTTGTTTGTTAATCATTTTATCAACAGCATTGCTAACAAAACCAAACTCAAGGGAGTGGTCAGTGAACTCAGGGTGAAAGAAAATGAGTAAGAGAAGGAATGTATTTCTTTAAAACATTAATGAAAATTATTAACAAGGATGACTACATTTCAAATCATTTTCCCAGAAAATAATCTTATCCTTAAAATGTGAAGATTTTTTTATAAATGAAGTTTTTGTTTTAAAATATACATCTATCCAATCTATTTTATTGATATTTGTATAAGAGTTCAGTGTTCTTTCAACTTAGTTGACATAAAAATATAATTTAATATTCCAGGCAACTGTGTTCATGGTCATGGAACATTGGCCTTTGTGACACCATGGTCAATGGATAGGAAACAGCAATGAAATCAAAACATTTCAGTGTTATAAAAACATTAAACATATAACTTCACTAGCTGAATAAGCATCTCTTTGGAGTCTCTTAGAATTTTGTGTCTATTATTTGCTTAACATAGAGTTCTTAGGCAGAGAACACAGCAAAATGTGAAAAACTAAAGCCCATAAAATGAATTAATAAAGCTGGAAATGATTTTCATACTTTTATGATTAAGAATGTGAAACTAGATTTCAATATTAATGGCTCAAACCAACCCAAGCATTACTATTAGTAAATTTTAGTCCTCAAACTTTCTTCTTATTTAACATGTAATAGGTAGCAGCATATGCTTAAATTTCGTAGCACATTTTGATTTGCTTTAAATTCTTGAAAAATTGCTGTATTATGTACAGGGCTTATGCTGATTAAATCTTTTGATAATAAAAATATGTAACATATTCTTCTTCATTTCTGCATCTTAAATGTTATTAAGTCAAGGGATTTTTATTTAAACTTTATATAAATCAGTTAAAGGTTTTGCATTTTTCCATCCAAAAGAAATATATTACAAAACTAAATTAAATTATAAAAGAGGTAGCTGATTTTGCTTTATTGAATTAATTTAAAATACTTAAATCTAGGTGGTTCTTGAAATTATAAACTAGGTGTGGTTGTACATACCTGTAATCCCAGTGACTCAGAGGCTGAAGCAGGAGGAGAGCATATTTGAGGCCAGCCTCAGCAACTTAGAAAGAACTTGTCTCAAAATAAAATATGGAAATGTTGGGGATGTAGCTTAGTGGTAGAACATCCCCAGTACATACAAAAACAAAAACAAAAACAAAAGCAAATATAATCTGGCATCATTTTGAAGATCAACAATTAAAACTCATTGTTTCCTGTAACCCAATTTATGTAGTATGAAATGGCACTATTTACTAATATGCTCCTATAAATTAACCTATTAGGATTCAGTTCATTAAATTCTATTTTCTTGAATGGAAATTTTATGTACATTTAGAAGAGTTAATACCATTTGTGAGTCTTAGTCCAAGGAGCAGAATTTTGCAATTTATCTAAGAAGCATACTTGCACAATACAGATATACCCAAGTAAAATTGAAAAATAACTGAAACAATTACGATTCCTACTTTAATATCATTACCACTGTGATTATTACTAAACACAATGCTATTAACAAATTACATTTATTTAACAGTTTCTGTGACCTGGGAATTGTTATAGCCCATTCAGTTCTTCCAATAAACCTGCAAGTTAACTTTTATTACCTCCTTTTTATTATGAGGTATCCTAGTTCAGAGAATAAGGTAACTAACTCAAGATCATATGTTAAAGAGCCAAAAATATAACCTAGTAAAATTAAACTTATTTCAACCTCCAAAATTAAATGTTTATTTATATATC
This sequence comes from Aplodontia rufa, assembly GCA_004027875.1. Classification (NCBI taxonomy): domain Eukaryota; kingdom Metazoa; phylum Chordata; class Mammalia; order Rodentia; family Aplodontiidae; genus Aplodontia; species Aplodontia rufa. The sequence goes on from PVKS010002783.1 coordinate 86,619, forward strand.
TATATTAATGTATTTCTCAAAATTGCTATTAATTTCATCACAGTTTTGCTTTGATGTGCATAATTTATTTGAAACTTTTTGGACCCTACAGGCAGCAAATGTTAAGATCCAAGCTTTCAATGCTTCCTTCACACCTAGGTGATCATCAGAGGTCTCCCAGCCCCTGCTGCTTTGCAATTAAGAAAGTGTTTGCCTCCTGCATATCAATTATACAAAACCACAGTGCAGAAAGTCACTCTCTCTTATTTTCTTAGAATAAGTTTGACTCCCCTGTTTCATATGTAAGAATTTTTTGTATTAAGTTTGGGGGATTTCATGAAAAATCATGAAAAACTAAGAGTTGAGGAAAAGAACTACAGGAAAGGAAGAAAAGGGGAAATACTGGGGAGTGATTTATTTATTTTATTCAGAAATTTATTTGTTGAATAATCAAACAAGCTTCTAACGAAATAATATAATATATATATAAATTCTGAAAATTAGACTTACCTCCAAGAGCACCCCCTCAATTACCCACCCTTATCCTTCCCACCCCCCTTCCCAATACATCTCTATAAAAGTCTTAAGTTGTATGACATTACACCTTATCTGATTTAAAACATGCTAATAGACCTTCTTTCTCAATGGCCAGGGTCTAGTTCCAGCCTCCACAGAAGAGTGTAAACATTCGACCCTTGGTTCTCTGGGTTATGCTTATTTCACTCAGCATAATTTCTTCCATAGCCATCCATTTAACTTCAAAGGCTGCAATATCATTGTTTCTAATTGCTGAGTAAAACTCCATGGTGTATATGTTCCACAGTTTTTGGATCCATTCATCCAGTGAGGGACATATGGGTTGTTTCCATAATTTAGCTATTATGAATTGAGCTGCTTTGAACATCGATTTCACTGTGTTGCTGTAATGTGCAGATTCTAAATCCCCTGGAAAAAAACCCAGGAGAGAAATAAATGGATCATATGGTGGGCTCATCCCTAGTTTTTTGAGGATTCCTCACACTGCTATCCAGAGGGGCTGTACCAGTCTGCAGTTTCTGGGGAGTGATATTGACCAAAAATATTGATATATTATGTGCGCTGTGAAAATGTAACAAGGAATGTTCCACAGTTATACATATATAACTGTAATGCACCAATTAAATATGGAAAATAATACTAAAGGAAAAAAGAAGTTTTAGTGTTTATTGAACAGAAAGTAGAGACCTTTCTGAGGAAAAGGGAATACAAAAGAGATTAACACAAAAATAGAAGAAAGATCAGTGAAATAGAGGAATGGTATCTAGGGAAAATATTTTTCCTTCTTTTTTATTGGTTCAACAGTATCTTATGTAATGAAGGGATTCATTGCTCTACTTTCATATATGCATATGTATTGACAGAGTCACTTAAATCCAATACTTGTCCAGGATCTCCCCTGCTTACCCCACTCCCAGACCTCAAGTCTCCTCTGCAATACTCTCCTATTACATCATAAACGACCATATATATGTACTTTTTTTAAGAGAAAGAGAGAGAGGAAGCAAGAGAGGGAGAGAGAGAATCAATTTTATTTATTTTTTCATCTGGCTTTTGTTTGTCTGACACTTGTGTATGTGGTGCTGGGGTTTGAACCCGAGTCCTCACGCATGCCAGGCAAATGCTCGAACTGCTGAGCCATTGTTCCAGCTCCATACATGTATTTTAATCATTGAAATTGTTAGATTTATATGCCGAACTGGTAAATTTGGGCTTCTCATGGGTGTCAAGCGTACTCTACAGTCTTGAACAACCCCTTTTCCTTCTGTCTCCTCCCTTTATCCATGTACATTTGTAAGAAATGGAGACAGAAAATTCACTCTGATTCAGTTTGCTATCACCTACCATTACCTGGACACAATGCATTAATTGGATTATACAATATGCTATAAATCTTAACACCTTTATCTTTGTGACTTAATACAAATAGGTTTGTTTACAGACCAAGTCAGATAATTTCCCTGCTCAGAGGATGGTGGAGTTTGTTCTAGCAGTCATTAAAGCATCTATATTGACTGGAAAAGAAGTATGTGAAAGAGCCTAGCAGAGAGATAAGAGGCATCTAAGGGCCATGCCACAAGCCATGGGATATATGCTGCTCTCACATGCTTCTTTCATGCCACCGGCTGAGGTGCGTGATCACAGTACTCACAAGCTTGGGGAGAAGAAAAGATGTGGATCCAGGAGGAAGAAACCCCATATTTTATTTAGTGGCTAGAATTCTCTCCTGCAAATTCCACTTATGACCATTTTATTAGTTTTATTCCTTTCAATAAAGTAAATTTGAAATTGTTTTATGGGTTCAATCTTTTCTCAGGTAAAAATTAGAATAATTAACATTTTTATGTCATTTTATAGGGATTTCAATATTTTAAAGATAAATTTACTATATTGTCAATCCACTGATACAGAAAAATATATTTTGTCCAATATTGATTTAGATATCTCAAAAACATTATTAGATGTACTATAGCAATTTGCTTATATTTTGTAAGACAAGATTTGTTATTAATTCTAGCTGGTAATTGTGAAATAGAATTTAGAAATTATGAATAGTTTGAATTTTTAAATAACTAGCAACATTATAGAATAGGTGATATTGGGGAAATGAATATTATTTAAATATTAGAATTGGAAAATTAATATTAAATAAAATGTATTTTTACATAAATCTATACTGTCTTCTCCACTTAAGTCATGGGGAAGTTACATTATTAAAAATTCTGGGGCTGGAACGGTTGTTCAGTGATTATAGCACTTGTTTGGCATGCGCAAGGACGTGAGTTCAAACCCTAGCAACACGTACACAACTAAATGTTACAGCAACAGAGGCCATGTGAAGAGCTAAATTAAATTGATTCTTTCATGGTCCGGTCCCTTACTCTTAAAAAAAGAGAAGAAGATCCGGCCAGATATAGTGGCATACACCTATAATCCCAGTGGTTCAGGAGGCTGAGGCAGGAGGACTGAAAGTTCAAAGCCTACTCAGCAATTTAGTGAGTCCATAAGCAACTTAGATCCTGCTGAAAAATAAAAAATACTAGAGACAAGAGGGGCTGAGGATGAGGTTCAGTGGTTGAGCACCCGTAGGTACAATCCTTGGTACCAAAATAAAAACAAATTCTGATCGATTAAAAGGACATCAGAATGTAAATCACCAAAATTATAATTACTGTTTTAAAATGAAAATGATGTCCTTTTCCTGTGTGTGTGTTTACTTGCCATATATTCCCAAAATGCTGAATACATTCCCCAGTTATCTCTCGAAAATCGAGCAACATTTCCTACATAATTTCTAATGTGTGTTATTAATGGCATCTTTAGCAGTAGATTTATGCTATTACCCAATATGATAATCTGAGCTCTTCAATAACTGCAAAAGCATCCATGCTTTGCTGTTGTCCTTAAAATTTATTTTGAAGTCGAATATTACAAAATGTCTGTTGCAGAATTGATTTTAATTGGATTTTAGTACCTATACTGAAATTTCTTGAAATAAAATTTGATACATCTTCCTAAAAGTATTATAAAAGAAATTTAGAAACAAAACATCAACATGATAATGTTACATGTATTTCCTTAAATACGAATTTAAATGTTATCTTTTGAAAATATACATTATAAATATTCACAGAAATAAAATTTCCCTATGCTTTTGTTTCATAGTCTTAAACATTGTTAGACACTGAGCTCTCAATGCATACCTGTCTTCCAGAGCAAAAGTACAAACTTACTTACTTGCTTAAAATAATTTTCACATTGAATTGGAATCATAAAGACATAAAGAAATTTACACACTTTCGTAATCTAAATAGAAACTGTTCTACACCGCATTTGAGAAAATGGAGTGTGAGATGGTGGAGTAATCTTTGAGCACTTTGCTAAATAACGTGTTACAAAATCATTTTCACAGAATGCACACAGATATTTGAATTTTGTATATTGATAATACTGACATATACAACATTTGTATGCTGTTTGGTTTAGTGTATTAGAATAACATGAATTTCAAATAATCTCTGACACAGGGTACAATGTTAAATGATCTAGTAGCCATCAGAATGAGAAAAGCGGCAAACATTTGAACATGCTGATAGTGACTTCTGCGTCTGATCCTTTACGGATGAGCCAGTTCTTTTCCAGACTGATTACTCTGTCATTCACTAGTGCCTATCTTGTCTGGGGCTGTCATGCTTGGTCTTTGACATTAACAATAAGATTAGGACCAGCACTGACTGTCACAACAGCATCAGGAGCCCAGAAAGATAACAGTGAGCTTGCCGTGATACAACTACATTTAAACGGAGGCCCCTAAATCTGTACTTCTAAAAAGTCATTCTCCAGCTGCATGAATAGGAAAAGAAAGATTGCTGAATTTTCCTACACTTGAAGTTCCCAGAATAAAAGAGGGAAATAATGTAGTCTGATAACTATTAGATTATTAATTGATATAGTTTAATGCTTCTTTGTTTAGATGATTAGAATCTCTGTGTAGAATTTTGCCTAGACTCATTATGGGTGAATAATAATTTAATAAACTTAAATCTTCTTTTTGTGCTTGGCAATACACAATTTCTGAGTGTGAAGGGGTAGCAGTTTGGACTGTGCTTCTTCATTTTCACATTCATTTCCCTAATGCCTACACGAGAGAAGCAATCCTTCTCATATCTTCAAACTCTTTTACGCAAATGTATTTTTCTTTGTTTTTTATCTCAAAATCCACATAAGATATTCAGTTGTTTTTATATTTCCTATGCATATTTTATACTTTGAATAAAATAGTATTACAGAAAATAATTTTATGTTTTCTTTTTCTTTGTAACAAATTACTATATGCTTAGGTCCTTAAGCCAACACACATTAATTATTTCATAGAGACTGTGGATTAGGAGTCCAGATGTAACTTAGTTGGTTTCTTTGCCCACGTAGCTTGATAATTATTAGATTATTGTGACTGAAGCTCACAAGACTTCAATCAACATGTTGGCTAGGCTCCACTCTTACCTGCAGGACTTACTGGAAAGAATTTTCTCCCAATATCATTCAAGCAGTTGGGAGAATCCAATGCCTTGAAACAACAGGACATTCCTTGATGGTTATAGGATGGGGACCACTCTCATCTCCTTACGGTCCACTGTAGTTCCTTGTAATATGGTACTCTTACAGGCCTCATCCACGGGGCAGTACAGAACTTCATATGCAGGAAGACCAGGCCTCTCACTCCAGTCTGCTAATTCTACGTAACACAACCTCATCAAGGGAGTAACACCCATCATCTTTACTATCTTTTGTCTGCTAGGAACAATTCACAGGTTTCATCCTCATTCAGTAGTGTGATGCACTGTGAGTCAGCCAAGCGTGTGTTACATAATAATCATGAAGAAGTTTGATTTGCTAAACATAACTTTATGTTTCCTGTTAGGACTATTTAAAATATCTGAATTCAAGTATTCATTACCAACAAAACTTATAAATCTCAGTTTCCCACTCCTCAGTTTCCCTTGGGGCGAAACAGTAAGAGCCTAATGTTCATGCATTCACGCAGTGGTATTGTACGACAGGTGAGGACTCTGAGCTTAAGAGATAGAGTTTATGTGTGGTGGCTGGTACATGGGCCTATCCTCCTCCTAGGAGAGAGATTTTCAAGATTAAAGCCAATAATCTCTTGGGAGGAAAGGTAACTATCACCCTAAAATAAAAGCAAATGACTCTGAAAGAGATGAGTATCTAAATATTTATAAATTGGTACATAATCTTCAATTTCCAAGACAGTGGTCTTATAAAAGAGTAATTTTGGAGTCTTGTCTCCTAATACTCTATATTCAATTATTAGCATTTATCTCAAGCATATTTCTTGCTGGGATCCTGTCTGATGTAGCTTGTATGTAGTGAAACTAAAACTTGAACCAGACAACCTAGTTCCTAGGGATGTTTGATTAATCATTATGTTGTATGTTTTGAATTCAGGAGCATTATTGCATTGTCTTCAACAAAGGAAAGATTCAACCTTCTCACTGCTATATTAGCAAGATTCTGAATTAAGTTTATCCTTTCAACATTTTCACAAAAAATATCTTAAATGTATTAGACTCGTAAGAGAGAAGTAAATACAGTGGAGAAGTGGTGGATCTCTTCACTTAAAGTGATATGCAGTGAGCTCATTATTCCTCAATGATTTCAAAGCATTACATTATCCTTAATTTTCCAAAACAAGTACATTGATAAAAGCCATAAAGCAATTATAGGTACTGATAAATTAACTAGGTCAGTATTTCTTCGGTTTCAAAAATATAATCATCATGATTCTCAGTCTCCCAAACAGTCAGATATTCTACTTAATATCAAATTACCTCTTAATATACTCAAAAGACTGAAAATTGAGAGGCATCTCTTGTAGAATCCAGAAACATGTATTGATGTCTCTGGAGATGAGTAGTTCAAACTGAACCAGAATAATTCCTCTTGAACCACAGAGCCAATTTAAATATGGGCTACATTTGAGGTTTCCCCCTAAATTGATGACTTTCTCCTCACATTCCTTTGTTTGTTCTTTCATTTGATATTTCTTTTAGTTCATTACATTAAAATTGAGCTATCAGAAATGTATTAAGAATAAACAAAATTTCTTTTCCTTTCAAAAACAAAATAAAAATTCTCTATTACATATGAACCATTAAATTAGCACTTGAAATTTTCTTAGTAAACTAATTATACTTTTACCTTGAGATAGTTATTATTTACCATTACTCAAACATATGACATTATGGTGTTCCCACACGTATCTGTAATCTGTAGATGAAGGTATATATGATGGATAATCTGAACTGTGAACTGATTGGATTAAGAGATGGTGAAGATTAAAAGCTTCTGAGTATTTCACTGAGAGTTTCTAGGAATGATTGGCATATGTGCCAGAAAACTGAGGACAACATACACCTTAGTTGTTGGCAGGACAATCCAATAGATTGAGGCTTACATAGAGATGGAACAAAAGTTGAAACATCAAGGAAGCAACAGCACACACAAGCTTGATTCTTCTTGAACCAGTTCTTGATTGCTGCTGTTTTCACCTGAGGATATCATAGTCCAGCTGCTTCACTCTTCCAAAGTAGACTCTTCTCAGTGAGTCTCCAGGGAGTTTCCAGGCCTTTGGTCCCAGACTGGAGCAGCATCATTGACCCCTCTTGGTCCAAGGCCCCATCTTCTTGGACTGAGAAGCTTCTGGTTCCTCTGCAGTCATCCATCTTGGGACTATCTGGCTTCTGGTAGTGTAAGACAATTAACAAATCCCTTTTTTATAATCATATACATATCCTGTTGGTTCTGTTCCTCTAGTGAACACTGACGAATATGGTATCATACATCTTAAGGATCATATTGGATTTTTCAAATTGTTTTCCATTATTAATATATAAAGGAGAATGACCTCTGGAGAACATAAATTCCTAACCATGTATGAGCAATTATAGAAATTCAGTGAACTATATGCCCCATACAAAAGAAAAGAAAGCAGACATTAAAATGTCATCAAAATTTAAATATTGAATGCTTATTGAAGGAGTTAAAATATGTTAACTGGGTTAATGAACAAAGATTATACATAAAGTAGTGAAAACAGAGTGAAAGAAAATTTTAAAAATTTTTATAGGAAAATTATTCCATGCCAAGACGCTCTATTAGACTATGGAGCAGTTTTCTGAAACACATGCAGCTTCACTATTTTAAACCTTTGAAGAAAGTCCAGAAAAACTTATCAGAGTAGTTCTCTAGAATAGAGCTCTTTCCAATTACTGTTGACAAGGTTGTTATTCTGAATAATATTCTGACAAAATTCTCTGAATATTGTCTTTGAGATATTATTGTCATTTTATTAATTTTATACATATGATTAATTATTCCTCCAAAATAGATGAGGTTGTGTGTTTCTGTTTTAATTATTGCTCTTAATCGTTTTCCCAATGATTGTGCAAAGTTTGGAAAGAAATTTCTGAGGAAAATAAAACAACATCGTGTAATGAAAAATGCTAAATCAAATCCTCTGATATTTACATGCAGTTTTAAATATGTATTTTTGTCTAGAGAATGTGAAACTCAGGTTATCACTCTACCCTTGAAACAGTTTTTAGATTTTATCTCTTCTTATTTCTGATGAGAAAGAATCTCTGACAGATATCTGAGTGGAGGTACGTGACAAACTATCTGTGGAAAGTACATTCTAAATATAAGTAACAGAGACTTAAAGTTTCCAACTGATGTTTGAGATAGTTGCTTGGTCTTTCTAAGGAACTGGAAAAACATGATAGTCATTAGAATGGAGTGACTGCAGAGTCAGATAATATATAGTTAGCTTAGTTACTAATTTCAGAATTCTGAGAAAGATCTTGGATTTTACTCTGAAACAGAAATATTTGAGCAAGGAGACACTGGTTTCTGTATACAGAGATTGTAGAAAGACTAGAGTGTAACAAGTAGGGCAGACAAATTGATGTCTTCCAGTAGATGGATGATGTTCCTTGGGCTAAGGTGATTGTGGTGAAGGTGGGTGAGAAGAGGTCAGATGCCAGAGATTATATATGTGTCATATGCATATATATATGTCTCAATAGAATTTCCTAACGGATTAAATATGGATATGAAAGAAATAGATATTGGTATGGTAATTCCATGGCTGTGGCCAGACAACTGTATGAATGGAATTAAACTCAGTTCAGATTAAGAAATTAAAGCCAAGTGAGGCAGAAACAGATAATTGAAGGAAATAAAAAGTTTCCTTTGGACACATTAGTTTCATCAGACATTCAAATTGAAATGTTTAGTAGTTAGATATATGTGTGGCATTTGGAAAATGGTCAAGACTGTAGATATGAAATTTGTAGTTAATGTCATATAAATGCTATACTATTTGAAAATAGATAATATCAACTAGAAAGTGGCATAGACAAAGTGGGAAGATTAAGCCCTCATTTTGAGGTGGGAAGATGAAAAGCAAAATCCAGTGGTGCATGAGTCAATCTAACAGAATGCATTTTCTTCTGATTGCTTCTATTTCCTCAGTAAATTGAGAAACAAGCAGGCAGCTGAGAGTGTGTGTTCGGAAAGTATACTAAAAGTTTAACAGAATCTGAAACAAATGAATAGAAGAGTAGTATAATGACTAAAAACTTATAAAGAATTGGCAGTCATTAAGATTCTACCTGAGGCTTGTGAAATGAATTTAAAGTTAGCATGGTTGTCTCTCTTCAACTAGCCTTGCATAACCACTTTGTAAAAGGTAAGTAAAAAGTGGGAAGTTGAATTTTAATCATTGTTTGTATTTTTGCCAAAATGTTTGACAGAAAATAGGGAATAAGACAGTTACTTTCATGTGTAAATAAGTATTCAAAATTATACTTATTGGGGGAAGTAAGAAAACGGGAGACTGACAAGGACACAAATGATAAATGAATACACTTGAAGTGTGTGGCATTCAGAATTGTTAAACTGAGGTTCTCTAGCGAATGATCTGACAAGTTGCTACATGTATTCTGAATGTCAGATGCTTGAAAATCAAATTTTGAACATTTACAGATATAAAGTTCTTCCGGTGTTTGTGGAAGTAGATCACTGAATGGGATTCAGAGGAGATATTCAACGATCAAGGCAACTCAAACATGGAAAATAAGAATGTGGAATGGAATCATCCCTCAAAGGAAAGAAGATATTTCAATAATAATGGCAGAATAAATGAATGGGTTAGAAATATGATACAGGTCTTAAAAATCTTCAATAAAAACTACGGTTTACAACAATGGGTGCTGACAGGTAGAATAGCTTAGTATCATGTATGACAAAGTGGGCAGATAAGAAGAAAAGAACTCAAGTGAAACAAATATTGAACTGTCAGTAGGAAGTAAGGAGGACTTTTATTCATTTCCAAAGTGTTATATGTAAAATTCAGGAAAAACGAAGAAAAAATAACTAGAGATCACTTATGAAGCTTATGGAGGGTACAATAACTTTAATTGACAACCACATTTTAGGTAGTGACAGAGAATTACAAGAACATAAAATAATGCATTGAGGGTATAAGAAATTTTTGCACTGACAAAGAGTTTCATAGAGAAGAATGGAGGGTATTATATTAACATGGTAGGTTACAACATTGAACCAAATAAAAGCTGTGTAGAAATAAGAGAGGCTTGAATTTCTAATGGAAACCAAGTGGTTAGAAGATCCAAAGCATAATAAGGTTCATCTTTATGGTCTCTAGGAAGGACATGAGTGATTGGTAGAGATTAGGTATTTTTTCATTACATTTATATCTTAAAGTTTATTAATGGGGGCTGAAGTGGTAGCTCAGTGGTTACAGCACTTGCCTGGGATGCACAAGGTTGCGGGTTCAAATCCCAGAACCACATACATAAGGAAGTGTCAGAATAATGAGAGCCATGTGAAAAACTAAATAAAATTGATTCTTTCTCTCTCTGTCCCTCTTTCTCTTAAAAAAGTTTATTAAGAAGGTGGGTGAATTATGAAGAAAGAGAAAGTGCGTTGCTGGGAACAGGTTGAGCTCTGAAGGTCTGTTCAATAATGTATTATGGTAAAGTTGACGTTGCTTTTCAAAATCACAGAGCTAAAAAATAAAATTTGAAATAATATTAAATAATTAATTAGTGAGGCAATTAGAAGATGACAGTGGCTACACAACCAAATTTAATATAAAATTAGTAAAACTCGTGTTTTTTTATTAAGTTATTCTAAGAAAAGACCTCCAAAAGAAAGTTCTATATATTCTTCTTATTATTATTATTTTTTTCTATCTACCATTTTTTTCCTTTTTTCTCCTTTCTTTAGCTCTTAAACTCCTACTAGTTGTCAGGTCCACTTCAAGGCCAATTACAGTAATAAAATAAAATACATTTTTCAGATTCATTTTTTAAAGATATTATTCCTTCAGTGAAGAGAAAGTTCTGTGAACTAGAACCGTCATTTCAGATTACTTACAACATAGGCAAATTGAAGTGCTGAGTTACATATGGAATGGAGAAGGTGGATATAATATTAATTTGAGGCAATGGAAAACAGGTGGTTTCAAAATTGGTTTTAATTAGGTTTTTAAAGACTGCAAAAGGCAAGTTGAAGCAAATAAGGGAAATAAAATAATTTTTCCAGTTTTGCTGTAGCCAAGCACATTTGTAGTGTTTTGTTTTTTGGTAGAATTTTGTCTTCAAGAAATAGATTTGCAGGAAATGTACTTTCTCTTGATGATTTTGCTTTCTCCTAAGCTGGTAGGCTTAAAAAAATGGGTCCCTTTCAAATCTCATGCAATAGCTGATTCTATAATACTATCATAGCTTTAACAGAAACTGGAAGAGGAAAAGAAGACTAATCTCTTCTCTACTTCTATATTCAGGACAATGTGGATTGGTATGCTGTCCAAAAGTGAAGGAGATAAAGTCAAAAAATCAGTGAATGGGATGCCATAAAGCTAAATAGCTTTTGTACTGCCAAGGAAACAATGAAAAGAGTCAAGAGGTTTCCTACGGAAATGGAGAGTATCATGGGCTACAATTCCTCTGACAGGGGTCTCATATCCAGAATCTACAAAATCCTCAAAAACCTCAACTACGAAAACACTAACAGCCCAATTAATAAATGGGGCAAAGAGCTAAATAGAAACTTCTCACCAGAGGACATTGATCAAGCCAATGAATACATGAGAAAGTGCTCTAAATCTCTAGTAATCAGAGAAATGCAAATGAAAAACCACATTAAGATATCACCTTACGCCAGTAAGAATGGCAAAGATGAAGAAAATGAACAATAATAGATGCTGGAGGGGCTGTGGAGAGATAGGCACACTAACACACTGTTGGTGGAGCTGCAGACTGGTACAGCCCCTCTGGAAAGCAGTGTGGAGAATCCTCAAAAATCTAGGGATGAGCCACCATACGACCCTGCTATTCCATTCCTGAGTATCTTTCCAGGGGATTTAGAATCACCACATTATAGTGACACAGCAATATCTATATTCATAGCAGCTCAATTTACTATTGCTAGGCTATGGAAACAATCCAGATGTCCCTCACTGGATGAATGGATCCAGAAACTGTGGTAGATATATATCATGGAATTTTACAGAGCAATTGGAAACAATGATATTGCAGCCTTTGAAGGTAAATGGATGCCTATGGAAGAAATTATGCTTAGTAATATCAGCTTAACCCAGAGATCCAAGGGTCAAATGTCTCCACTCATATCTGGAGGTTAGAACTAGACCCTAGCCGTTCAGAAAGTTGGTACATTATCATGTGTTAAATCCAGATTAGGTGTAATGTTATACAGCCTAATACTTTTTAGAGATATTGTGAATAAGGGAAGGGAGGGATATGGGTGGGTGATTGTAGGGGCTCTCCTGGGGGAGGTAAATCTAGTATCAAGAAACTATACACATTTTATATTATTTTGTTAAAAACTTGTATGGTTGTTCAAAAATTAAAAAAAAGAATAATGCAAAAAAATTAACACTCCAATACTTTAATTTTAAAACCTAAAATTTATCAAGAACCATTGTATCTGTTCTTATTTTGGTGGCAGGGAAATTGAGGCTCATTAGCATAAGTCAGTTATCTATATAGGTACAACTCTTTAACACACAGTTGTATGATGGTTATAAGTGCTAGAATTTATTGTGAGATTATTAAGTGCTGGTCCCTGAGCTCTATATAATAGGTGCTGTTTAGAAGTTCAATGTATCTTCTATTATATTATACAAATAATGAACCTGTATTCATTTTCGTTTGTATTAATAAAATAGGAATTTATGAAATATCATACATTTAGAAGCAATTTTAAAATATAAAAATATTAATAGAGAGGTTATGAAAATTTTAAATGTAGTATATAAGAGCAATTTATTTTAAATATTGACATCAAATTGTGTAGATTTAGAAAGATCAATATAATGGCCATAAAATCTATCTTAAAGGTAAGTTGTAATTTTGTTGATCATGTTGGTTAATATCAGGGTATTCTTATCATTGTATAATTCTTAGACAATTTCATTTTCCATAATTCTAAATTATATTTAGAAAAATGGAAGAATATATAAACTAAGATTTCAATATCACAATGCCCCTTGAAAAATAATTTTACCTTTCCAACATTGAGTCCAAATCGGGTTCCTTAATCTATCTTTGTTAAATTCCTTTAATTTCAGCTACATCTAATTTGCATATATTATTTTTATCTTTTTTAAGCAGTAGCCAAGTAACACAGGCCAAATCAATGCAAATGCCCTTTATTATATTACAGTTTACTTTGTAATTTGCTCTCTTTGATAAATCATATTTCTGCATAAAATATGAGCTGCCAACTATTTTCTCAGCTATCCTTAAGTTCTAAGCTTCAATACTTTGAAATAAGGAGAGTTGGAAGTCATTTTTTTAACAGGCTTATAGAATTTTCTCAAACTGTAGAAAATTAACACCAAGTATCAAGTGAAAGATATTTAACAGGACTGAAAAATAAAATATTTTGGAAAACTTTATTTGTGTAACATATACTTTTAAAACTTAAAATCATAGAAATGGAAAATGCCCTTTAATTCTGCATAAATAACAACATAGAAAATAAGCAATTTTAACATTTAATTAGAAAATAATTAGGAAATGGCAGAAAGCTATGGTAATAAATGATGCACTTGTGATATAGAAGTAGTTGTTTCTTAATTATGTATTGCAAGAATTTTAAAACCTGCATCACATGCTCTTTGTAGTAATCTCAATATTATACACAAGAAGAAACTGCGGACTAAGAAAATTTTCTAAGTTTTGCAATATCTCAAGACTAGTTAGTAGAAGGGCAATGTAAAGAAAATATTTTTATGGCATCCAGGTCAGATTAAGAGCCTATTTATGATAGTATTAAGCTGTATTGTAAAAATAATAATTACTTATGTAAAGTAATATTTCTCTAGCAGAGCTTAGTTCCTAACTCTTGTTACATATCATAGAATTACACCATGCATTATGCCCCAAATTTGAAATATATATATTCAGTACCCATGTTTGCAACTAGTGTTGCAAAAAATATATTCTCATATAATCATGGAATTCAACTTATATTTCCTGTGTAACTGTCAGTTTTGGAAAGCAAAATGGAAAAGAGAGAGTCTTTGATCCAGGTTCACAATGTCCAAATGTTTATTTCAATTAAGCATGTATAATGCTAAAACCAGTTGTCAGTAAAAAAAAGTGTATTATTTCTGCACCAATTCAGACTCATGAAATTTTTGAAAAAAATTTACCATAGTATAACCACTTTATTAACCAAAAATATTTTGTTTACAAATATTTAAGTTTATTTGCATATTCATTTCATTAAAATATTAGTGAAAAAATAATACTTCTTTCGTTTTGCACATAGATTTTGTTGAAAATGATGAGGTAGATAATGTATCATTGTCAAAATATCATAGGAAATGTTAACATTTCAAAAATATCCCTAATTTAATTGTTATGGACAAGGAAACTTTTCATTCCTTTGTTTGTGCTGGGTTCCCTTTTTCCATGTGAGCTGACACATCTTTTTCTTGTTCATTTCAGATAGCCAATAGTTTCTTAAAATTATCTAGTTGACATGAGTCCTAATTTAATAGTTGTGTGGGTTGAGTTTGTTTTATGTAGTCACAAGCTTTGAAACACTGGGAGGAAAGTCTGGAAAGAAGATTAAGGGTGTACTGATTGTAGTCAGAGATGTGTGAAGCAATGGTGGCTATAAATTATGAGATCTTGAGATTTGAACACACAGGAAAAGAAAAAGAGAAAGAAGAACAAAAAACACACTTCATCACTTCTTCCACATCACTGCCATTGCAATTATTTTTCTGTTGTATATATTTATTTTTTTATGCAGGAAAGTACCAGGGCATAGTACAGTGCCCTTATAATAGCTTAGTAGTTAATTTCCCATTCCCTGAAAGAAATAATTGAATTTTTCATAACTTAAGTGAAATGTAAGGCAAAAAGCAAAAAATTTCCCTGAGCATCTCTTTTCCCTTCTTCACGTCTAAATAACTGCTAAATTTAAATTTTCTTCTTTGAAATCTGCATGTAAAAGACTGGTTTCAGAGTGCCAGGTGGTCAATTTGAAGCCGCGAAATCTGCTACTTGACCTTTTGGTCAAATACACCAATGTTCATATATTCTAATTAAGTAAATTATATTATTTCCATGCTATAGCATGCCTTATGCTCATATTGCTTTTACTGCCTAAACTGCCCTACATGATGCTAGACTAAATTGCTTTTTCTGAGGAGAACATGAACTTTTCCAAAGACTGGTGCAGACAGCTCAACAAAGTTCAGACTACCAAATCTATCAACAAACTTTTGAGTCCACACTCAAGTCATTTACTTTCAAACAAAAGACTACTGCACATTAGTGCTTTTTGCTTTCAAGAAACCTAAAAAGTAACTGTTATTCCTTAATCTATCTTTCTTTACTTAGTTTTTCTTTCACTGAAAGTCTATTTGATAACCTCAACAACTTAAACACAGTGTATTAAAATCTAACTTTGTAATTCCAGAAATAGTCTTCTAATATCAAGAAATGGATATGTGCAAATTTTGCTTTGCAAGCTCTTTATGTCAGTTTTATATATTGATTAAAAAACACATATATTAATCTTTGGTTTCAAATAATTTAATGATGATGCACTAGGTGTTAAAGCCATACTTGATATTTCAGAATTATCCTAAATTTTCAATTTTATTTCCTAGGCAACTAAGAAACAATCAGTACATACACATATAATCACTTAATTAATTTAATCAAAATTAAAATAAGTTTGGATTTAAATAAATAGTAACAATAAATGCAGCAATCATAACAAATAATAGAACAAGTCGAAGCATAGTGCTTACATTTTATCAGGGTTTCATCTCTGTGCATTACATGTCAGTCAACTTTGTGTGCACATGCGTACACATATCTATATCTATGTCCATATGTCCAGATAGATGGGTTGGTAAAAGCGAACTCATTTTCTAAAACCAACATGTAACTCATCAAAATAGTGCATTTGGGTTCTAAGCAAGCAAAACAAGAATTTAAAATCAGCTAAATTCCATAGTTTCTAATTTTTATGAAAATATTTTAATCTATCAGGGAGTTTGTTTCTCAGTGAAGATTTAGGGTTAAACATATAGAAATATTTATGCCTAGATATATTTGCTTATTTTCCATATCTGACCAAACTTATTATACTTTCCATAGCCACCAATGATCATCCATACGAAACAGGAGAGAGTACATTGTAAGATGGAGAAGGAGTTGCAATTACACATGGCTTTGGCAATGATGACACCATTTCAAAATATGACATCCTCTTGCTCCAGCAGAAAGGGCTCCTTCCAGCTGCTATAACACCTCCCTGAGCCAAGCCTCCTGGAGGTACGGTAAGAGTCCTCAGAGCAAACTTTGAGGAACTCCTTGGCCAACATACACTGTAAACTTGAAGAGACAATGGTTCTGCCCTCTTTCCCTTACCATCAAAAACTTTTAGGATGAATTATCTCTTTTTTTGTTACCTTGAGTACTCCCAGAAAGTCAAGTTCTTGAGATAATCTTAACATCCAGATCTCTATTACTGGGGTGCTTCATGTTGTTAAATCTGTCCCAGTGTCCCTATTTTCTCTTCCCTATACTACACTCTAGAATTAGAATGTCTGTTTTTAAAAGTAAAATGTTTCTATTTTTTAAATCCCATAACCTTCTTAATTCCTCTGAATGGTTGCAACGGAAACCTGAGATCATGTAATTTTTTTTTCTCTTGTAAACTTCTCTAGTGGGTTACTTCTTTTCTTTCACTCAAGTTTTAAACTCCATGATTTTTCATTGACTCTTTTAAATTGTTGATCCTCAGTGTTCTTTAAATAAAAATACAGCTCTTTGGAGCTTTAATCAAGAGAACTGTAATCTCTATCAATGAGTTCATTATTCTGGGAAGACATCCCGGTATCTCCTCCTCAGAGTTTGATGGCTGAATAACTGGCTCCTTTCCACTAGTACCATTTTAGAAATAAGGGATACATTTACTCATCTCACACTTTGGCACCACGATTTTATCACCCTATCTACACAGTCAGTCTACCCCACTTCAACCTCTATTTCACAGTGAGCTCCTTCTGTTCATCTGTTTTGTTTTCCCTTTGATATCAGGGATAGAACCCAAGAGTGCTTTACCACCAAGGGAATCCCCAGTACTTTTTATGTTTTATTTTGAGACAATTTCGATAAATTGCTTACAGCCTTATTAAGTGCTGAGGCTGTCCTGAAACTTATAATCCTCCTGCCTGGGCTTCTCAAGTCCCTAGTATTATAAGCTGTGCCACCATGCCTGGCTGTTCATCCTATTTTCTAATCATAGAAGACTCTTATCCTTCCATGGCACTTTTTGAATTGTTTATCTCTCCTCTCTCTCTCTCTCTCTCTGTCTGTCTGTCTCTCTTTTCTAAAGAGGTAGGGATAGTGAGAGAGAGAGAGACTCAAATCTACTTAGTTTTTCATGTGGTTTTTGTTGCTCTTCGACTTTGGTGTGTAAGTGGTGCTGGGGTTTGAACCCACATCCTTGAGCATGCCAGGAAAGTACCTTAACCACTGAGCCACCGCTCCAGCCCCTTAATTGTTTATCTCTTAATAATATTCTACCTCATCTAGTTGTGTGTTTGACCTCTACCATTTAGTTGCCATAAGAAAACTGCCTCACATTCTGTTTTCCTCTTTACTCAGGATTTAATTTTTGATCTTTCATTAAAATTCCTATTTTGTAAATATACCTGTAGTAATCATGCTATTCTGTTTTAGCTCAACCTTCTACTTGCTATGCATCTCTTCTAGTGCACCTAAAATTTGTTTGTAATTCTTTTTACAAACTTAGCTCATAAGTCTACTTTTAAATTCATGGATGCACATCTCAAACACTCTACACCAATTTGCTTGTCTAAAAATGACATTTAATATAGTATTCCATATATTTCTCTATATTAGAAATTATTTTTTTCATCCTCCACCAAAAATAAAAGAAAGAAAAAGAAGAAAAAAATCTCACCCAAATCAAAAAGTTGATCCAGAATCCCATAAGAAGATACTTTTAGTAAAAAACAGAAAACTGAATCAACTGATGAGAATTTCTTCATTTTCACACCATCAATATGCCAACAAATAAATTTTGATTTGTCACTATTTACAACTGAAGATGAATCTTAGACCAATCAGTGAACTATTTTAACCTGAAATGATACGTGAACTGTCCTCAGACACTAACCTCAGAAAAGTATGTAGAATGTGCTGTGTGCTAGCACAAAGTTTTGGTACTAACAGAATAATTTATATGATTTATGAAAAATGAGTAGTAGTTTATCAATCAGGCAAAGGAAAAGGCATTCTAAGCATAAAATCTAAAGTTCTAAAAGTGACAATATATTCTTCAGCAAACTTAATTTTATGGTTGTTAGATTAAAAGGTGTGTGTTTGTGTGAAGAGAGAAAGTAGACATTTACAACTTGGTATCTGAATGTATTCTGCTTCCAATTAAAATGGTGTCATAAATTGCCTACACAATCAAAATGCACCATTTCCCCAGTATAAGGAATCTATTCCAGGAGGTGAGTTGCTACCCCTGTGGAGAACTAGTCCTTCCTTCTCCAGCTCTATCTAGTTGTCGGTGTTAAGCTTAACGGACCAGAGCAAATACTGTGTCATCTTAGATGACAAGAACCTTCTTAGGACCTCTGCTTTTCTTTAAATTTTCTTTTAAACTGGCTGATGCTTTTTAAAATATCCACAGAAAAAGAGATTAGAAAGTGTTTATTCTATAATGAGACTCCTTGTCCAGTATGCAAAGGTTTATACATTTGCTTCTCAGGGGTAGGTAAATGGTTAGTCTCTGACAGAAGAAAAAAACTTAAAGAGGAAAAAAATATATATATATAATAAAGAATACTAAAATACTTTCAAATTAAATATTACAGCTAGTATCTAATTTGCACATTTATTTTCAACACTGTGTTAATGACTTTGTCAATTACAGCCTTTACTTTGCACAACAAAACATCGGGTAGAAACTATTTTGGTCTGTATATTTTTATTGTGGCCATTGAAATGAAAGGACTGTGTTATTTAGACTTAGTTTTTCACTTAGTTGAGAACTAAGAAATTTTTTTTTTTAAACCCGGGCCTCTCTCTCTAAAGGCAACACAATAGGGCAACTACACATAACTTTCCGTAGATACAGGACTGATTAGGAACACTTAAAAGAAAGCTTTTCCCACTGGAAAACCTACATAAGTGCCTACTTTACTAAATATATTACCACATCCATAGTTTTTTTAAACAAAACTTATTTGCACATAATTCTCAATTAACTGTGTCTGACTCAAATTATTCAATACAAAGTTTCAATTAATATAATTACTTAGTGTAACTCTAAATAATCATTCAAAAATCAGATTGTTACTGACCCTGTATCTAATCAATGGAAAGAGGAGACACTTTACAATTAAGTTTTGTTGTTTTATGAACATGTAATGACAATTAGTCAAAAAATTAAATTGAGCTATTATTTAATAGATGCTGGGCTATGAAATGCAAAATGCCCATCCCTTTTCTATCTCCTTGTACAACATTCAATTTATAGTCACTGGGGATTGTGGAAATTATGGAGTATTATGTTTAATTACTGTAATAATTTCATGTCTTGCTTATAGAGAAGTCATGCTTGAAAATTGCTTCAGAATTATCAATATCTTAGAACACACACACAGATACACCTACAGGTATACACCCATTTTTTTAGTTATCCATTTGTTGTAACATATCACCCCAAAATTTGTGACTCAAAAAATAATCTTTTGGCAATGATTATGATTTGTGGATCAGGGATTCCAGCAGAAATTGATGGGCCATTCTTCTTCATCTGCTTCCTGTGCTTCACTGAGCTAACTCGATGGGGTTCACCTGGCAGCTTGACTAGGATGGAAGTTCCCAAGAGATTCCACACTCAGGTCTCGCATGTTGGTGTGGAAGACTAGTCTCCCTAAAGCTCTGCCTATCTTTTTCTATGTCTCTCCATGTAGTCTCTAACAGCACAGTCACACTTTTTATATTATAGCTCAGACGGGAAGAGGATGCATTCCATGAAAGAAGTTGAAGATGCCCCTTTCTATTTCTGGAAACTGCAACAGCATGACCTGGTATGGGTAAAAGTGGGACTAGTGACCATCTAGTTTGAGGAGGAAGTGAAAGGCATGTCTTTTCATATGTGATATAAAAGAATTTAGATCCAACTTTAATCCACCAAGGTAAAAATGAATCTGAATAACACATTTGCAATAAGGTTGAATATATGTTGTATGTTTTGATTCAATATATTTCTGCCTTGATCTTAAAAATAATGTGAGCTTTTAGATATGTATACAATTGTGTATAAAATTATTTACTTTTCTTAATTATATTGAATATCTTTCTTATATACAAGAAATATAACTTTAATTTTTCTTTATAGGTTTGTTTCATTATTATATTATTTTAAAAGCATGAATTTTATTGAAAATTAGTAATTTTAGATTTTGTTTCAAAACTCTGTCCTTAAAAATCCACACCATTATTTGGTTTTTAGTGATATTTTATTTAAAATATTTTTATGCACACATTTTAATAAATTCCAAATTTTTAAAAAATATTGATATATATGTATAATGTAACTTTTAGCTGCAATAAATATGACTTCCTTGCATTATTTTTAAAACTTTCCTAAGATCTTTAATGGAATCATGGGTAATAGCTTCAAAAAATACAACTATATCCTTCTTCCTCTAATTTTCTAAAGGTAGGAAATTATTTGGTTATCAACTAAAAGCAAAAGAAACTCTGTAAATCACTTCAATTTATAGGCATCTTTTGACATTGTAAAGCAAAAAATATCTGCTAACAGCAGACCAGAACTGCTTTATCCTGAGTGGTAAAATTAACATGCAGACCAATAACTGAAAATTTTAGTTACAATTCATTAATATGTTGTTAAGCATTTTTTTTTAAACTATCCATGTACAAGAAAGACAGCATCAGCTCCTGACAGCTGTCCCCTATATGCTTTCTGTAAACAGAAAATGAAGCAACATCCCACTCATTCTCTCTGGAAAGACAGCTTTCAGAGCTTTATGCAAATAACATGACCCTCTAGCTGTGGCACATTCTTCAAAAAGACACCTACCTTCAAAAGTGACAGCAAGTAATAATGTGACAAACGAGCATGCAGCCTGCACATGTGCCACATATTTCACCTAGAATCCTTGGATGTGATAAAATTAACGTGACCTCTATTGCCAAGGACATTATAATCAATGCAAGAATGACACAAAGAAAAGCCAGAAGGAGTGGGGGGCTATGTCCTTATTTAGCAGGCTTTTAGTTAAAGATTTTTAAAATAACCTTGACTTTTTATTTTTATTTTATTTCATTTGTCCTGAGATACACTGTCTTAGACAATTTCTGTTGTCTTCCTTAGAAGAAGGCAGCATATTTGCTGAGAGTCAGGAAGAAAGAGAGGTCACATATGATATACTAGAGTAATTAGATTGTAGATCAGTAATAGAAAACATTAATGAATATTGATATTGGGATTAAAGGTCTTGGCTTATTGTTAGTATAGCCTGATATCTTTTTGCGTTGTTTTACAATTATTTTTTGTCCTTTAAAGAGGAAAGGCAAACAACGCATGTTTTTTTTTTTGTTGATGAAAGAATTATGTGAAGAATTATAATAAATTATTTCCAACTGACTGCAAAATAGATATGATATAAATGTATTGTTTTCAGTGTATCCACATACATGCATGTGCTAATAATCCCAATGGAGATTTATTGTGTATTAAATTGTAGCAATCAAATTAAAGAAAAACAGGACATTCTTTTAATCTGTCTTGACGGACTTTGGCAAAAATTAAAAGTCCTAAATGAAAGTAATCTTGGTGGCATCAAGCTGAATGAACTCTATGCCACAAACTGGCATGGACATCTCCATGTAGTTGTAGTAGATTTAGACACTTATTTATAATTATTTTAAAGACATTAAGCAAAGGTATATCTTCAATAATTTATATTTAGTATTCATAGTTATTTAAGATTTATAGAAAATATGGAATAACAAACAATATGAATACATTTTAATATGGTAAAAAAGTAAATTGAGTTTATCAGAACATAAAAATATTTTCAAAATAAAGCCCCCAAATTATATGACCCAAGGTATTTTCTCCTTTTCATTTGATCTTGATTAATAGATTAATACTTTTCAACAAATTTTGCCAAGTTTTTAGTCATTATTTTTTCAAATATTTTCTGCTTTCTTCTCTCCACTCTTTCTGCAAGTTTTATTAGGCATATATTGTTACAGTTAAGGGGTATTCATATGTCTCCAAGGTTGTGCTCTCTTTTAAAGAGAGAGGGATCGTGAGAGAAAGATAGTTTTTCATGTGGCCTTTGTTGCTCCAACACTTTGTTGTGTACGTGGTGCTGGTGTTTGAACTTGGGTTCAATCTAGGCAAGCACCATAACTGCTGAGCCACCGCACCAGCCATTCATAATGTCTTTTATCAATGTATTTGCTTCCCTTGTAAATAAACTTCCCAGAAATTTGTCATTTTGTTGCATATTTCAAAAACATTAATTCTGTTTAACAATTCTATCATTTTATTCAATCATACATTGCTTTAATTCTAATTTTATTCTATTATCTTTCCAAACAATTTATATTTTAATAGGGCAAAAAGTGACTATTGACATTCAGATGTTATTAAATTTTTACACTGCAAATATATTTCAGCTGTAATGACTTGCCTTTTTATTTTATATTTATTAAATAATACATACTGATAGTTGTATGCACACAATTCATTTTTATTTGAATTGAAGTCTATTGTCTCATCATAATAATCAGTAATTATATATTTTTTTCTGTTTAGACAAGAAGATAGATCATTTGAAAAATAGAATAATACATCAAATTTCAAATAAAGTACTCTAAATATTTAAAGTATTTTAAATATTCTACTTTATATACTATGATGTTTAAAGGACAATTTGTATGTGTCTTTGTTGGGTTTTGGTGTCAGGGTTATATTTGCTTCATAAAAGGTATTTGGGAGGGTTCCAACTCTTAATTTCATGGAAAAGCTTGTAGAAGATTGGTATGAATTCTTCTGTAAAGGTCTAGTAGAATTCTGCCAAGAATCCATTAGGTCCTGGGCTTTTCTTTTTTGGAAGGCCTTTAATTGCTGCTTTGATTTCTCTGACTGATTTAGAATTTCAATTTCCTCCCATGTTAATTTGGGAATGCTGTATGTGTCAAGATATTTGTCCATTTCTTCCAGGTTATCAAACTTGGAAAAGTATATCTTTTCAAATAAGTTCTGATAATCTTCTGGATTTTGGATCAGTCAGTGGTGATCTCTCCATTTTCATCTTTGAGTTTGTTGATTTGCTTCACATCATTATCCCATTCGGTGAGGTTGGCAAGGGATAAGAAAAAAAACTAAAGACCAATTTTCCTGATGAGCATACATGATAAAATCCTTAAAATTCTAGCTATCCGGATCCAAAAATATATTAAAAAGATAATACATCATGATCAAGTGGGCTTCATTCCAGGAAAGTAGGGCTTGTTCAACATACTCAAATCAATAAATGTATTTCACCACTTAAACAGAATTAAAAATAAAAATCATGCAATCATCTCAATTGATGTAGAAAAGGTCTTAGATAAAATTCAGCATCCATTTATGCTCAAAACTCTGGAGAAGATAGGGATCAAAGGAAGACTTTAATTTTGTAAGAACAGTTTATGATAAACCCATAGCCAATATTATGCTTAATGGAGAAAGACTGAAAGCATTCTTACTGAATTCAGGAACAAAACAAGGATGTCCACTTTCACCACTCTTATTCAATATAGTCCTTGAAACCCTCTACAGAACTATCAGACAAGAGGAGGAAATAAAAGGAATTTGAATAGAAAAAGACTTCTGGCATCAAGAAGTCTTTATTTGCTGATTACATGATCCTATACCTAGAAGACCCAATAAGCTCAGCCAGAAGACTTGTAGAGCTTATAAATGATTTCAGCAAAGTGGCTGGCTTTAATATCAACACTCATAAATCATTAGCTTTCCCATACTCCTGCAAAATTTCTACCAAAGAAGAGATCATGAATTTTGTCCCATTCACAATTTCCTCAAAAAGAATAAAATACTAGAGCATCAATCTATCAAAAGATATACAGGACCTCTACAATGAAAACTATCGCACATTTAAAAAAGAAATTGCATAATACTTGTGTAGATGGAAAAACATTCCATGTTCTCAGTTAGGCAGAATCAATATAATCAAAATGGCTGTTAGGCTGAAAGCCCTATATAGATTCAATGCAATCCTCATCAAAATACCAATGACATTCTTCATGGGTATGGAAAAAGCAATTCTCAAATTCGTATGGAATAATAGAAGACCCAGAATAGTCAAAACATTACTAAGCAAGAAAGAGGAAACAGGAGGTGTCACAATTCATGACCTCAATTATACTATAGGGTTATCATAACAAAAATAGCATGGTATTGGTATCAAAACAGAAATAAAAACCAATGGAACAGAACAGAAGATCCAGAGATAAATCTTCATCTCTTTAACGATCTGATATTTGATAAAGAGGGCAAAAGCATAATGTAGAAGAACAAAAGGTGCTGGACAAACTGGATGGCCATATGCAGACAACTGAAATTAGATCCTTACCTCTCACCCCGCCCAAAAATCAAATCCAAATGGTTCAAGGATCTGGAAATTAAACCAGCAACTATACAATTGCTTAAAAAAATAGGATCAATACTACACGATATACATGTCAGCACCACCTTTCTTAACAAGACTCCAATAATGCAAGCACTTAAGCCTAGAATAAATTAGTGGGATGCCATTATACTAAAAGGCTTCTGCACAGCTAGAGAGTTAGTCAAGAGTGACAAGAGAGAATCTACAGAATGGGAGAAAATCTTCACTTGCTATACCTTGAACAGAGGGCTAATATCCAGAATATACAAATAACTCAAAAACTGAACATCAAAACTACAAATAATCCAATCAATAAATGGGCTAGGGAGTCAAATAGAAATTTCTCAATGGAGGAAGTCCAAAAAGCCAATAAATATATGAGAAAATGCTCTACATTTCTAGCAATCAGAGAAATGCAAATGCAAACTTCAATGAAATTACACCACACTCCTGTCAGTGTGGCAAAAATGAAGAATGTAAACAATGACAGATGCTGGAGGGGCTGTGGGAAGACAGGAACACTTCCACACTATTGGTGGGACTGCAAGCTTGTACAGCTACTCTGGAAAGCACTGTGGAGACTCCTCAGAATACTAGGGCTAGAACCACTTTATGACCCAGCTATCGCACTCCTTAGTGTTTTCCCTAAAGAACTAGAATCAGCATACTGCAGAGATATAGCTTCATCAATGTTTAGAGAAGCTCAATTTACTATAGCTAAACTATGGAACCAACCCAGATGCCCATTACTGGATGAGTAGATTCAAAAACTGTGGTACATATATACAATAGAATTCTATTCTGCTATTAGAGAGAATGATATCATATCATTTGTAGCCAAAAGGATGGAGATCGAAAAAAAATTATGCTCAGTTAAATATCCCAAACTCAGAGACTCAAGGACACAACATTTTCTCTCATTTGTGGAAGCTAGAACACAATCTGAAATAGACTGAAAGTTGGCAAAGCTAATAATAACCTGAACATGGGTGAATTTTTACATGAGCAGGGGAAACCATACCTATGATGCTGGAGGATGAAAGGAGGGGTGGGGGGAATAGGGGTCATATCCAAGCAATTGGAGGGAGAGAGTAGGGGGGTTATACCCAGTTAGGAACCTTCAACTTCCATGAGAAGCCCAATTATCATGGGTAAAGTAGGGGAAACATGGGATTGGGGAGAACTCAAAGGGGGGAGATCATGAACTGGCATTAGCCTTGCCTTGCTCTGTCAGTATCCATGTGTTCATGAATATGGGGCAATGATTTCCTCCAATATGTAGACTATGTTAAACTAATAAAAAAAGACAATGTGGTTTCCTACAGAAATGGAGAGTATCATGGACTATGATTCCTCAGACAAGGGTCTCATATCCAGAATCTATAAAATCCTCAAAAATGTCAGCTACAAAAACACCAACAGCCCAATTGATAAATGGGCCAAAGACCTAAATAGAGACTTCTCACCAGAGGACATTGATCAAGCCAATGAATACATGAGAAAGTGCTCTAA
>PVKS010002784.1:0-59677 GCA_004027875.1 Aplodontia rufa
AGCATTACATCTTATCTGGATTTAACTCATGCTACTAGACCAACTTTCTCATTGTCCAGGGTCTAGTCCCCACCTCCACAGATGAGTGGAGACAATCGACCCTTAGATCTCTGGGTTAAGCTGATTTTACTCATCATGATCTCTTCCATAGCCATCCATTTACCTTCGAAGGCTGCAATATCATTGTTTCTAATTGCTGAGTAAAACTCCATGGTATATATGTACCACAGTTTTTGGATCCATTCATCCAGAGAGGGATATCTGAGTTGTTTCCATAATTTTGCTATTGTAAATTGAGCTGCTATGAACATCAATTTCACTGTGTCAGTGTAGTGTGCTGATTCTAAATCCCCTGAAAAAATACCCAAGAGAGGAACAGCAGGATCATATGGTGGGCTCATCCTTAGTTTTTTGAGGTTTCTCCACACTGCTTTCCAGAGGGGCTGTACCAGTCTGCAGCTCCACCAACAGTGTGTTAGTGTGCCTATCTTTCCACAACCCCTCCAGCATCTATTATTGTTTATTTTTTTCATCTTTGCCAATCTGACTGGTGTAAGGTGATATCTTAATGTGCTTTTCATTTGCATTTCTCTGATTACTAGTGATTTAGAGCATTTTCTCATGTATTCTTTGGCTTGATCCATGTCCTCTGGTGAGAAGTCTCTATTTAGCTCTTTGGCCCATTTATCAATTGGGATGTTGGTGTTTTTGTAGTTGACATTTTTGAGGATTTTATAGATTCTGGATATGAGACCCTTGTCTGAGGAATCATAGTCCATGATTCTCTCCATTTCTGTAGGAAACCTCTTGATTCTTTTGATTGTTTCCTTGGCAGTACAAAAGCTTTTTAGCTTTATGGCATCCCTTTTGAATCTAAGAATCCACTACCCTCAAAACCCTTAGATCTAAGAAGCTAGAACTAAGAGAGAGAATGTCTATCCTTCCCGTCTCTGTTCTGTAATACATGAACAGAGATCATGTGGTGGCCACGTATACATTACCTTTCAACTCAGGGCTCTGTCTACCAATGAATATGGCCCAAGTTCTGGCAAGATTGGCCGCCTCCACTTTTAAAAATGAGTCTTCATGACCCAGTTCAGGGAAAGTTCCCCTTAAGATGTACCCTCCCCCAACACCTGTGTGGCTGTTTCTGCTCTCCTTGCTGCACTGCGGAGGGCGGGGTGTGGGCCCGTGGGGGGCCCACTGCTGAGATGAGACAAGTCTGGGGAGAAGCTAAGGGCCAGCCCAAGCCTCTGGAGGGGCAGCGGACAATCATTTGATGTTCTCAGAGCCCCTCTGTCCACTGAGCACCAATGGTACCAGTAGCTTGTGGCAGCTGGTCATGGGCGAGGATGTGGAGCTAGGAAGGACAGGTATAGAGCACACAGTCCTGAAGTATCGCTTTCCTATTGTGCCTTAAACTAACTCAAATATATGCTCTTAAAGTTCTAGAGGCCAGAAGTCCAAAGCAGTTCTCCCTGGGTCAAAACCGAGGCATCCGCAGGGCATGTTCCTTCTGGAGGCTGTCAGGGAGGATCGGTCTCCTTGCCTTTTCCAGCCCCTGGACGCTGCCTGGATTCCTTGGTCATGGCCTGTCCATCTTCAAAGCCAGCAATAAGCCATCACACTCACAATCACAGCTGCTTCTTCGTCGTGGCTCCTTCTCCAACTCGCCTGGCTTTCTCTTCTGCTTTTAGGGACTCTTGTGATTAGATTGGGCCCAGCTGGTCATTCCACATAATATTCCCATCTCAAAATCCGTGATCACATCTGCAGAGTCCCTTTCACCACATCAGTTGCGTATTCACAGTTTCTAGAGAGGAAGGCCCAGCCACGTTGAGGGAGGACCATTCTGCTGCCACACTTGCCTAGGGACTGAATTGTGGGGTTGAGGGTGGAGCTGTACGCAACACACTGCTGGAACACAAGTCAAAGCATTCAGCACACAGCTTCACCACGCACGGCCAGACGGGTACTGAGGAGGCGGCGAGGAATCCTGAGCCTGGAAGTGGATTGTGAACCAGGTTGGTTAGAAGATACGGAACCAAAGGAATGAAGTGAACAAAGACAAATGAGGCTGAAGGAGCCAAGCCAGAGAGAACAGGCTCACCTCACTTTTAAGTGGGCTCACTTGAGAAGAAGATTAATAACACAAATCCATGGGATTTAGGGACAAAAATGTTTGAACCCTGGCTCCACCATTTATTAGCTTTGTGATCATAAGCATGTTTCTTAACCTCTCTGAGCCTTGATTTCCTGCTCCGTAAAATGAGAATTATAATTCCTACCTCCCAACACCTGGAGCTGTGAATACTAAATAAAATAAGGCTGAATTTTTTTTTAATTTTAGGAAATAAAGAAGGGTGAGTAGGTGGAGTTGTAAGAGCCACCCCTGCTTATTCCATGGTTCTGGGGGCAACAAAGAAAGAGGAAAACATAAAACCTAAACAGGAGATCTGCTGTGCTTTTTGGCACCTGCTAGCCTGAAATTTCAGAGCAGAGTGGAGTCCTGCTGCTCCAGGAGGGTGTGCTACATCTTGTGAACCACAGACATAGCAGGACACCTCACTACCCGACAGCAGGAGATCTGTGGCATGTCCAGATCAAGCCAGCTGCCCGGCCCTGCCCCCAACCCAGGCTTTGCCTCCGAAGTTCATCTGGCCGCTTCCCTGTAGCACTCCTCTCCCCTGCCCTCCACACAGCCTTGGGAATTTTTCCTAAACACCAAAAAATTGACCCTACTCCCCAGTTCTATTGAACCAAGGCCTGCCCTAGAGCACACAATGCTCCCCTTTGCCTTGTCCCCTCTCCCCCTCCTTTCTGTACCTTCTGTCCTCGGGACCCGTGTTAGGTGCTGGGAGGAGAGGGTTGGCTGGGTCGTTGCCCATGCTGTGGTTTTTCGACACTGTTTGCACTTCTCTGTAGGCAGGGAGGTTGAGAAATCTACTCACTGAACGCTGCTCAGCCCCTGCATCTTGCTCCTTTGGGAAGCTCACAAGCAGAAATACATGTCCGTTTGCCCACTTGAGGTTGGAAATGTAGGCTTAAGCCCTGGGCCCTTGATGAGATATTTGCTTTAGGGAGGTCAGATTCAGGTAAAAGACAGCAGATGGCAAGAGAGACCCATCAGCATCAGGGGTCCCCACCTGGCTTTGCTCCCAGGAACACAGCCCATCTCACAGCACCAAGGCTGGCTTCCTCTCCCTCTCCCAGCTCTAATGACCTGCGTTCATTCACCTCAGTGGATGAGGCCACAGCCACCTTCTAAAAGAGGCAGAGCAGTTTTTTAAATGGGATCTAAAATAATAGCCACTTTCTGTTTTATTTTGTTAGAATGTGGTTTGTGTGTACTGTGTACTTTCCTGGTTGCTTCTATTAAAGAAGGCAGCATATTTAAAAACCTGGACTCGGGCTGGAGTGGTGGCTCAGTGGTTGGAGTACTTGCCTGGCATGCACAATGACCCAGGTTCAAACCCCAGCACTATGTACAGAACAAAGTGTTGGAGAAACAAAGACCAGATAAAAAATAAAATTGATTCCATCTTCTCTCTCTCTCTCTCTAAAACAAAAAACAAAAAACCCCCCAAAACCATGACTCATTAAATATGGAGCCTGGCTTAAACCATGGGCCAATGGGATACATCAGATTCACTTTGGGAAACCCTAAGAGTGGTGGTGTTTAAAAGGGTTAGCAGTCATCCACCAACAACTGGCAGGGCTTAGTGAGTGCTGATTTGTGAGATGTGACATATACCATATGTATTAAGAGGCTGACAATGGAGAAAATAACACTGATTTCAAATACAAACCCCAAATTGAAAGACACAAGGGAAGATGCTTCAGTGGCAGTGTCAATTTCTAATCGAACTGCTTCTCACATGGGCAACTCTAACCGTGGGTCTGTATCAGTCAGTGTGGGTGTGCTGCTATAATAAGCATCCCCAAATCTCAATGACTTGCACTATGAATGTATGTCTAGCCTATATACAATCTGATACATATCAGAAGGGAATGATCTCTGCTCTACACTGACATCCAGGGTACTAGGCGCCTTCAGTATAGTAGCTAGAACACCTCTGCCCTCAGAGTCTTCCTCTGAATTCTCAGCATCTGCTTGGCAGGTGAGAAAAGAGCAGGACACCTGGAGGATCCCAGAGAGGTCTTAGGAGCACGGCTGAAAGAACTCACATCAGCTCCTCCTGCATTTAGTTGGATACAGCTAGACACACAGTCTGACTGAAAGACAGCCTGGGAAAGATAGACCAGCTGGGCCTTAGGAAGAGGAGGAACTGGACTTGGTGGGTACCTGGCCTCTCCTGCCACTGTACTGTGGGACAAGGACAGATGAATTAGGTTCCCTCCTGAAGGCAAATTAGAGTCTCCTGATCTGTCCTGAGGAGACCTGTGCCTTGAGAGCTATGTCTCAGTGGTAAATTACATGCTGGATCCAACCATGTTGCTCAGAGTTCCAGAGCCTCTGAATATTCTAATGAAGGGCAAGATTTTAATCAAAACTTTGAGAGTGCATTTGACTTCTGGAAGCACCAGAAAGCATTTGGAACCAAATCTGGGAACAAGGGGATCAATCAGGCAAAATCATTATCTTTGGGTTGAAAATGGACCCATTCTTGAGGCAAATTCCAGATCTGGGATCCCGCACAACACCTTCCGAGAATTGACAGTGTCATTGCAGAACTGTGTAGGTCTCCCCAGGTGCTGATTTTGAAGGAACAACAGGTATTTAGATAAATGCTTTTCAGTAAGGTGCATGTGGTGTGTGTGTGTGTGTGTGTGTGTGTGTGTGTGTGTGTGTGTGTGTGGTGAGTGATTTTGTAATTTGGGATCATATGATGACATTTATTCATGGCCTGTCTTGGTCTTTTTGACCAAGGAATACAGGTGTGTTTTCAGTGAGAACTCATCCCAACGTGTAGTTTTAAGTACTCTTGAAATTCCCTTCTAACCCATCCAATCCATCATGGGATGATTCAGTTGCTAAGTGTTTATTGAACGTCTATGAGTATACAGTTGTTCCACTCGATTCAGAAACTGTGACACTAGATGACAGAAATTGTTTGCTTTATAGCCTGAGCTCAATTTGTAGGTGCTGGAAGCACAGTGTTCTAGGATGAAGAAGCTGGAATTGGGCACAGACCTCATAGATGGCTGGGAAGGGAGGAAATTGGGGTTGGAATAGACTCTACTTGGATGGTGCCACCAAAATGTTCTGAGCAGAGAAATAATCCATTAGATTTTCTGATGGGCTGGAGAACACTGGACCAGCTTTTTTCTGGATTGGTATTTTACTTTTCTGAGAAACCCAGTGCCTTAGAAAATCCTCATGTCTAGTTTAGAATTACTTGATTTATCCCAACTCAGGTTATCTTTTCCTCATGGAGAATGAGGAAGAAACACAAATGATAGGGACAAACCCTGCTCTGTGACTGGAATTCCAGGAAGAGATGCATTGCTCCATCATATAGCTGCATTCAGAGGGGAGTAAAGTCCCTCTCTTTTTTTCTTTTTCTTTCTTTTTTTTTTTTTTTTTTTGGTACCGGGAATTAAATTCAGAGGTGCTTTACCATTGAGCTACTTCCCCAGCCCTTTTTTACTTTTTATTTTGAGATGGGATCTTGCTAAGTTGCTTAGGGCCTTGCTAAGTTGCTGAGGCTGGCTTTGAACTTGTGATCCTCCTGCCTCCGCCTCCCAAGCCACTGGGATTATAGGCATAGGCCACTGTGCCCAGCTAAAGCCTCATTTCTGAAAGTGTGGTCCTCAGCTCATTGATGGGAAAAAAACCTACCTGGGATATTTGCTAGAATACAGAATCTGAGGTCCTTCCAAAACCTTCTAAATCAGATTTTCTAGGCTGGAACATAGGGGCACACATTTTTATACACCTCCTTCCCTCAGGTGATTCTCCAGAGTATAAGAAACGCAAGTAGAAAGGCTCTACACTGCCCTGAGCATGAGACTAGCTGCCTCCAGCAGCTCTTTACTGTGATGAGAAGCAGCAGTCCCAGCCCAGAGCCCGTATGCTGTCTGCTGGTGAGGCATGCTGGTCTACACTGGAAACCTATAAGCTTCCCTACAGCAGGGCTCTTCCCCAGGGTTCAGATCAATGAGCCAGAGACAAAGCACTTCAGGCCCCTGTGCCCTAGGAACAATGGAGTTGGGCCATACTACCTTTGTGTGCGTGTATGTGAGCACTTGTATATATGTGCACCTGTGGGGTTCATTGATCTGTAGACCTGAGTGGGCACATTTGTCTTCCCTACCACTGACTGGCAGGGACCTTCCATTTACCTTCCACCCCAGCCTACAGCTCTTCCTTTTTATCCTTTTATCCAGTCCCACCTCTCACAACCATGCCCGGCCTGGGCTCCTGGTCTTGGCTTCCATCTTCAGCTGGAATCCTTCAGTTTGTAGTCAATCCTTAAATAAGAAAATGTTTATGGAGCCTTATGCTAGACACTCACTATTAATGGAAAAACACTATTAATGGAAAAATTTTCCTGAAGAGGATTTTGATCAGTGGTCACTAATTAGAAAGACTCCAGGATCCTGGGAATGAGTGTTCTCAGACCTCCCCATTCAGAAATGCCTGTCCTTTCTAAAGACCAACTTCCCTTTGCCACATGTCACACTTTTGTTCTTCCTGGACCCAGCTCCTCAGTGCCCCGGACTTCTCCTTCTTCCTTCTGTTTCCACCACACTCAGAAGTCAGCCCTGGCAAACACACACCTATGCCTGATCTTGCAGGTGCCATGCCAGGTGTCTTCCCTTCCCCAGCCAATGCCTGGTATGTAGGATTCATACCTGAACTTTGCTGTTTCTCTCCTTTTACTTTCACTCTTCACGTCCTACTGTCCAGCTTCTGCCCTGCAGCTACTCTTGGATACCCACACCTGGATGTCTTGGCATTTCATGGGATTTGAGGAATCTCCCCAGCAGCCCCATCCTTGCTGTGGTTTCCTATTATCCTGCTGTCTCAGATTAGCTGCTGCCCTCTCCATCACACCACCAGTTCTCCTCCTGGATTCCACTGCCTGTTTTGGAACATCTCTTGGGTTGCTCCCTTCCTCATTCCTGCTGTCACTTCCTTGTCCAGGCTTCATCACTTCATATCTAAATGGCTCCTTTCCAAATACTGACAGCTCAATGGAGTCTAGACCTTTGGTGTTCACCTTAGCATTCTTCACAGCCTCCTCTCCCATGTTAATGCTGAACAGACGGTGTCCCTATGGGTCTCAGTACCTCTGTAATATTCTTTCTTCCACTTAAAATGTTCTGTGTTTTCTTTGCTTGGGAAATTCCTAAACATCCTTTGGGAAAGAAGTTCTAATGTTACTTCTCCAAGAAAGCGTTCCAGCAAATCTGAATATTTTTAGAGCACTTGGTTCATACATATGTAAAATACATTACAGATATTTATGGTTCTGTCCTTTCTCCTAATCTTTTGGGTCATCAAGGTAACAGACTATGTATATCTCTCTCTCATCTTTGCGTTGTCACAATCTGGCACAGTGCCTGCTGGTACAGAGTAGATGCTTGCTCATGTCCCTGCACTGCTGAAAGCTACATGGAGTCTGTCTTTCCTTTTGCATTCAGCAAAGGTTTAGTTTTAACCATAGCTGCACATTAGAACCCTCTGGGGAACTTTTAAAGAATACTGATACTCAGGCCCCACAGCCAGGGATTTTTAGTTGGTGGGCTGGTTGCGGGTGTAAAAATAAGAACAAAGAGTAATGGTACGGGTGTAGATGTTTATAGGGATTTGTTGCTCTCAGGCCAAATTCATCTGCACCGCCATAATGAGGGCGGGCATGGGAAGTGACAGCCGGCAGGGGAAATGGCGTGGAGGAAGACTGGCACGCAGGGAAAATGGCACTGGACCTTCCCTAGGCCGCTGGTTTTATTGGTTAACTGGGAGGAGCTGATGGGGTTGGTCTTTCAGAGATTGGCTGGTGGATCCGTCAATCCATTGGAGCTTGTCTGCCAGCATTTTGATTGGCTGTTCTTTTCGCGGGAAGCTGCCCTTTGCTCTGCCCCTTAGCCCACCGGAAGGCCTCCTGTCTTGACTGAAGCCACGCCCCCAGCCAGCCTAACAGCGGGCACTGGTATTTTATTAAAACTCTTCCAGCCATTCTACCGTCAAGCCAGGGCTGAGTCCATCGCTGGTCTTAGGTCTGGTTTCCATCTGCCTGGGAGGTTCTCAGGAGCCCTTCCCGAGAACACTCCCGCACACATGACATCCTCCGAACCCTCTTGCTGCAGCTCTTTACTGAATGACTCTCCGTCATTCAGACCACACTTCTCTCCCCACCATCAAAGGAGTGTCTGGGCAGAGGAGCCCTGCAGCTTTGCAAGCACCGGGCTGCCACTGCTGAGGAGGTCACGAAGGTCGTGTGTGCTGGTTACTGGAGGTCGAGGCCTCCCCTTGTAGGAACCATCTTGACAAGCCCTGAAGAAGCAAAACTCTCAGGGTACAAGCCTCAGAGCATACAGTCTGTTTAGGTTGGACAGGGGTCGGGGGAGAACTTGGGAGCTTGTGGCAGGTACCCAACCCGTCTTTACTGCGTGTGAACAGCAGGAGCTTCCCTAAGCCAGCAAAGGACCCCACTTTGCAGAGAAGGAAGAGTTTTAGCTTTGCTCTGATGGTGGTAAGAGAGGCAGCCCTGTTTCCAGTCCCACCCTCTGCTTAGATCCCCTTCTTGTGCCGGGTGACAGTGTAAGGTAGTGGATGGGCCACGGCCTGGTACTGGGAGGCAAGTCCGGTCCTAGCCTCTCGATGTGATGGACACATCCCTCCCCTCAAGGGCCTGGGTCTCATCTAAGCTCCCTTACAGCTCAGGCCGTAGGGTTTCTGTTGTTCATCTAGTCCAGGAGCCAAGGGCCACTTGGAAGGGCAAAAGATGCCACCAGTCTCCTGTTCTCACTTGCTCATGTGAAACAGACCCTGGGAGATGGGACATTTTGAGATATTTCTTTTACTGCCCACATTGGCAATTGGATTGGAGAGAACTTTTGTCTAATGAAAGGCACAGGTACAAAATTTTAAAGAGCTTCACAACGTTTCTGTATTTTTTTTTAATAAGAGAAATAACAATACTTTATTTTTGTACACGTGTCCCTCCCAAATGTTTCTTGTATCCATCATCTCATTGGGTTGTCATAGCAATAATCACTGCCAGTGGCGGGCGTTACTGTTCATATTTGTAGATGAAAAAACCAAGTCTCACTGAGGTTAACTGATCTGAAGTTGTAGAACTGGAGAACAGAGAATCCAGGACAAAAACTTGTGTTCCATCTCCTACTCTACAGCCCTGTTTTGGAAACTTCCCACTTGGCTAACTCCTTCTTTCAAAATGGAAATAGTTTTCTGTTTTAACTTTCTGGATTACAACAAGTAGTACATCAAAAGGCCTATGTACAAATGTTAATAGCTACACAGTTTATAATAGCTGCAAATAGAAACTACTCCAGTGCCCATTAATCAGAGAAGGAAAATAATTTGCAGGCTGGCACCACAATAGCTACTATCTAGCAAGAAAGATGAATTGTCTATAACTACATGCACTAGCATGAGTGAAGCTCACTGTCAGAATGTTGAACAACAGAAGGCAGACGCAGCATCCTGATTCTATGAAATACAAAACCAGGTATTTTATTAAAAAAAAAATACAAAGCTTAGTCGGGCACAGTGGAGCACACCTATAATCCCAGTGGCTTGTGAGGCTGAGACAGGAGGATCACAAGTTCAAAGCTAGCATCAGCAACTTAGTGAGGCCCTGTCTCAAAAAATAAAAAGGGGCTATGAATATGGCTCAGTGGTTAAG
Source organism: Aplodontia rufa (assembly GCA_004027875.1). Classification (NCBI taxonomy): domain Eukaryota; kingdom Metazoa; phylum Chordata; class Mammalia; order Rodentia; family Aplodontiidae; genus Aplodontia; species Aplodontia rufa. Next base: position 9,840 of record PVKS010002784.1, read on the forward strand.
CACTCCTAGGTTCAGTCCCTAGTACCAAAAAAATGAATGGATGAATCAATGAATAAATAAATAAATAAAATTTAAAAATACAAATCTATGCTGAGAGAAGTATGGTAGTGGAGACTGGAGTGGGTAGGGATCTGGAGCATCTTTCACTCTGAGATGTGGCCATGGGTGTGTTTGGGGAGTGAAATTCATGGGCTCTGTACAGCACCTTTATGGCATCCATACACATACACTATTTTCCAATGACATCAGATTTTTAGCATACATAGTCACATGCTTTTGTAAGAAATTCAGACAACACAGAAAAGCACAAATCTTCAACCGATTTTAAAAATTAAACCCAGAAACTACGAAAGTATATTCCACAAAGCTACAAAAAATGAATTTAGTTCTGTGCCAACAGTCAATTAAGGAGAAGAACCAGAAAAGGCAAGGAGGAAAAGAATGAATGACATATGAGTTGGTTGATAGGAAGGCATAAATGGAGAGGTGCAGGGGATGGCAGGAGGCATTCCATGGCAGAGTGCAACATGGAAAAAAGCAGAGGCTGAGATACCCAGAAATGGGACCACAGACGAGGCACCTGCGAGCAGAAAGTGACACTGAGAGTCACCAGAACGGGGACCCAGAGGGATGAAGGGAAGATGCCCACCCCCAAGCTCACAAAGCAAGTGGGGTGGAGAGGGTGGCAGGGGAAAGGGGGCAGGGAGGGTAAGCAGAATGCTCTGATTAACTTGGGCTGGGTGGCACATGGGGGGGGTGCCAGGAGGTGTCACCACTTCTTAAAAAGCAAGGTTGCAGGCAGGAGCTGAGCAGTAGAGCGTTTGCCTGGCATGCTCGAGGACCCGGGTTTGATCCCAAGCACCACGTACACAATTAAGTGTTGGAAAAGCAAAAACCAGATGAAAAAAGTAAATAAAATTGACTCTCTCTTAAAAAAAAAAAAAACGCAGGGGAGCTTTGCGGGCTCATGGAGACATTTCATTCCCAGTAAGTGTCAGTCAAGGCCTGGCCTTTAGGAACCGCTCGACAACTATTTGTTGACTCACAGATTCGGTGAAAAGATGGCTGCACACTCAAGTCCTTCTGCCCACAGTGGGAACTTTGCCTGAGTTCTCTGCCCCTTCTCTGATGCCCCCCCACCCCCACCCTCAGCCACTTTGCCTAAGGTAGTGGCATCCCAGGAATTTCCCTGCCTGTTCTGAGGAGGATGTTTCATTCTGGAAGGTTTTACAAAATAAGACTGCTTTATCAAAATCCTGTTGCACTGGAGAATGTTCCCAGCTCCTTGACGTTTACAGTGTGTAACCGATTTTATCGGAGGAATGTTGTTTGGAATGGTCCTCTCTGATGGGTAGACAAGAAAGGGAAGGTCATTTGAGGACCCACTCCAAGCCGTGTAAGTTGGAGCTCAGGGTTGCTGTACATGAGGCTTGGGAGCCTGGCCAAGCCATGAGCAACCCTTCCTCCCTGGAGGAGGTCCCAGCAGTTTCCAGAGGGATGGTGTTGTTTACATTCTCACCTTGGCTCTGCAGGGCAGCCCACTCAGAGTCCAGCAAGGAAGGGCTCCTTAGGCCTGGACCTCAGCAAGCAGCCTGGCTCTGCCTGTCCAAGAGATCATTCCTGACATTCCAGAAAGGGGATAATAGGCTTCTCCCAGGGGGATTAAAAATAGGGAGATGGGTTTATTCCTTTAGTTATTTGCTCAAAATCCCAAGGCCCTCTGCTTCCTGGAGTTCTGAGCGAAACAGCAGGTATGTTGTACGTGTTCTGGAATTCTGTCCCTGTTGCTTCTCTGCAGGGCTTTTTCACATGTGTTTAGGCAGAGAAAGGCAGGGAACGGGATGCAGAGATGGAGACAGAGCTGGGAAAGGAAAGGAGATAAGAGGCCAGAAGCCTTCGTCCTGGTGGGAGGGAAAGCTTCCTGCAGTGGGGAGGGTTGTGGTCCCCAGCTCCAGCTGCTGGTCAGCAGGGGAGCAAGTCAGGAACCACTGGGGCTGCTGGACACTCTCCTTTCCTGGTTCCTTTTCTCCAGTTGCGGCGGGCCCATGACAGGGATGGACATTCTAGTTTATGTCTCCACAGCTACTTCTAAATTTCTTCATTATAATGAAGAAAAATCTGTGAAATTCTAATCCCTGGTATCTGTGAATGTGATCTTATTTGAAAATAGGGTCTTTGTAGATATAATGAAGTTTAAATGAGACCATACTGGGTTAGAGTGAGCCTCAAATCCATGACTGGGTGCTTATAAGAAGGCCACAGGAAGACACGTGTATACAGGGAAAGTGGCCATGTGGTGATGGAGGCAGAGATTACATCCCACCACCCTGAGAAGATAGGAGGAGGCAAGGAAGGATTCTTTGCCAGAGAGAACATGGCTCTATTAAACCCTTGATGTCTGAATTGGGGCCTCCAGAACTGTAAGAGGACAAACTTCTTTTCCTCTTTTAATTTTCTTTTTGGCAGCAGGGATTGAACCCAGGGTGCTCAATCATTAAGCTACATCCCCAACCCTTTTTATTTTTTATTTTGAGACAAGGTCTCGCTAAATTGCTGAGGCTGGCCTTGGTCTTGTGATCCTTCTGCTTCAGCCTCCCGAGTTGCTGGGATTGTAGGCGTGCACCACCATGCCCAGCTGAGAGGACAAACTTCTGTTATAGCTTCCAAGTTTGTAGTACCTTGTTATGATGACCCTGGGAAGCTAACACGTTCATATTACTTAAAATTTCAAATCCCTCAGTCCCTCCTCTTCAGTCCCTTCATGCCCAGCAAACAGCTTCATCTCCTCCTTTACCAAGAAGAATGAAGTCCTTGGACAGAAATCCAGACCCTTCATTGTATAGTGCTTCCCTCTTTCCATTCTCCCATCCTGGCCATGAATTCCATTACTCCTGCCCCTTGGAAAGCTTACCACGTCACCGTCTTCTCATTCTCTTAGACCTTTGACTTTTTTCCTCCCAGGTAGACATTTTCCATATCCAAATTCTAAAACCAAGGGGAGATCCTCAACTCTCCCCCGACCCCAGTTATTGTCCTTATGAACTCTGCCCCTTCAAAGCCCAACATGCTCATAAAGTTCTCTCCCCAACTCTGTCCTTCCCACACTCCCTGCGTGGCTTCTCCAATCACTCTACAGAAACTTCTCTTGTTATGGCCACTTGTCCCTAATGTTGCCAATTCAATGGATATTTTCAGTCTTCACCTTACTTGACCTTCTGCAGTGTTACACACTGTTGACCGCACCTTCCTTCCCTTTGCTGTGCTGACGCAACCTCTCCCTGACTCTCCAGGGCTCCTTTCCAGTCTCCTTTCTGGTGTGGCCTCCTTCCCCTCAGTCACAGGGAACTCTCCAGGGCTCATTCTCAGGCCTCTTCTCTGACTACATTACTCTCTATTACTCTCTTCCCTGGGTGATCTCCCGCCCTTGTACTTGGATCTAGATCTCAACTTCGACTTCTCCTCTCAGCTCCAAGTCTGCAGACTCAAATGCATACTTAACATTGCCACTTGGATGTCTCAACATCACCCCAGATCCAAGTTTAAAACCAAGTCAATGATTTTGACCTCAAAGACCTAGTTCTCACCCATCGTTTCCTCTCCTTGTGAATGGTACCAATATCTACCCAGTCATGCAAGCCAGAAACTCAGGAAATCTCCTCACTTCATCCTCCATATCCATCAACATATCTTGTGGCTTTTACCTCCTGCAGTCTCTCAAATCCCTAGTCTCATCTAAACTCACTGCTATTTTAACCCTTATTCAAGAACAATCATTTCTCACTTGGACTCCAAGAATTCAAGCATCAGCTCTGGCTTCTTTCTGAATCATTCCTCTTATCACAGTTACAACAGTGATTTCCAATTACATGTCATGTCACTCTTCACCCCTTACTCCTTCTCCACCCCCACTGTACCTACCCCACCTCCTTGACTTCCCATCTTGCCAAGATCTCTCTAAGCTCTTAAACAAAGCAAAATTCCTTAAGATGGCCTGCAAGGGTCTGCCTGGTCTGGCTGCTGTCAAAGTCTTAGCACCACCTCTTCTCTGCTCTTCCTTGCTCTGTCTCCCTTCCAGGCTCATTGGCTTTCTTCCAGTCCTTTACACTTAACCCAATCCCTCCTGCCTCCAAGCCATATATACTCTCCACACCCTTCTTGACCTAGATAACAGACTACACAGCTTTCAGACAGCAGCTAAATTTCTGTCCTTCAGGGCCCTTCCATAAGAAATGAGTTTACTTTGATGCTCTTTATGATGACTGTCTGTCTCCTCCAAACCTGAAAGCTTTAGGAAGTCAGAGACTCACCCCACACCCAGCACAGTACCAGGCACAGAGTAGCCAGGTGAAAAATATTTGTTGACTAAATAAATAAAAGAAAAAAAAAGGGGGTTGGGGATTTAGCTCAGTGGCAGAGCACTTGCCTAGTATGCGCAAGGCCCCAAATTAGGTCCTCAGCCCTTAAAAAAAAAAAAAAAAAGAAAGAAAAGAAAAGAGAAAAAAAGGTACTATGAGAATAGAGGAAAGGGACCAGGGGAGGGAAGAGGGGAAGGAAAAGGGAAATACTGGGAATGGTCAAATTATATTGTGTGCATGTACAAATATGTAGCAACAAATCCCACCGTTATGTACAACTATAATGTGCCAATTAAAAATGGGAACAAAAGGGGCTGGAGTGGTGGCTCAGAATGTGCAAGGACCTGGGTTCAACCCCAGCACCACATAGACAATTCAGTGTCAGAGAAACAAAGTCCAGATGGAAAAATAAATAAAATTGATTCTTTCTCCCTCTCCCTCTTAAAAAAAAAAAGTAAAGAAAGAAAACAAACAAACAAAAATAAAAAAACAAGGTACTGTGTTGGTTCTGAGAATGCAAAGATGAATAAGGCACAGAACTTCCCCAAAGCAGCTCATAGATAGGGAGTGGAAGAGGACAAGGACAAGCAGTTGAGAGACTGAATAAACAGATCCAGTGTGTAACAGGGTGGTGAACACATAACCGAGGAGCTGACCAGACTCTGCGGAAGAGACAGTGAGGCCCAAGCCCAGCCCACCTGCCCTAGAATAAATTCCATCCAGATGTTGGGCGATTGATGTGCCAGGCCTCTGGGACCCCTAGTCGCAGAGTCGGGAGTGTCCCTGGGATAGTCTGATGTGTAGTCACCACTGTATCCCAGCATGGCAATGCAGTGCCACACTGCGTACACCCTGCAGGGCCACCATCCTCAGGAACTGGGTGCATTTGGGGCCTGTTTAGAATGCAGCATTCTAAAAGTCTCTGGCTGCAATAAGAGCCGCATGCAGAGCACGTTAGCCTTCTGAGCAGCGAGCTCATCATATCCTCAGACCAACCCTGGGGAGGTGAAGGTTGGGGACACTGAGGTCAATAGAGACCACTTGACTTGGCCAAGGATTGAGAACAGCTTAGGAACAGATCTTGGAGAAAACCCAAGATCTTCTCTGTTGGGTCCACCCAATATACCAACGGGCAGAGAAGGGCTCCTTAAGCTGCAGTAGGAACCTGCTGTGCTTGTTTACTTTGGAACAGGAGGACATTTCATTGCCTCTTCAAATCCCAGAATATCAAAGTAGATAGGCCCTGAGAGAGGATCTGATTTAATACCCTTGTTGTGCAAAGAAGGAAATCGAGGCCACAGAGATGAGTCTTCCTTACTCTCCCTTTCCTTTCTGTGCCCTACTAACATCAGGTGGGAGGACAGAGCTTGTTAGCTGTCTATCCAAATTTCTTCTCCCCTTCTTTGCCTATGTGCCCAGACTCAGCCAGACAAATCTCAGCCAGGCTACATTTCCCAGCCTCCTTTGCAGTTTGGCAAACCATACGACCATGTTTCTCCACTGGAGTGCTCAGTGGAAATGAGGCATGTAACTTCTGGGTCAGGCACATCAAAGTCTCCCCTGCTTCATCTCCATGTTCTTTTCTTTTCTTTTTTTTTTTTTTTCTCCATGTTATTTTCACCTCTGGCTGAGGTGGCATCCCATGGGATGCCAACTCCTATGGGAATTTTGAAAGCTGGATATTAGAGAGTGGCAGAATCACCATATGATACATTCCTAGAAGACTATGTGGTTAAAAGCCACGTCACTCGCCTGAATATCAGTGTCTAAGGCAAGTGAACCAGAACGAAACATTATGTTGTTAAATTGCTGCATTTGGGGAGCTACTTGTTACTGTACCTAATCTAAACCTAACCTAACTAACTAAAACAAGTGCAAGTAGAAAAGTCCCTGCAAAAGCTCTAACTCCATGCAGTTTTGGGTGGTGGAGAAACTGGGCTCCTGCAGATTTCATTGTCATCCACTCTGGAGTGACCTCACTTCTACCTCTGGAAAGGTTAGGAATGCCAGCTCCTAACTCCTTTGCCCTGGAATTTGGTCTGAGCAGGCTCCCTACCTATTCATCTTAGAACAACAGGCTCCCAGAGCTAGAATAGATATAAGAAGTCATTTGATTTTTCTCCTGGCTCCAGACAAGACCTTTCAAGCCATCTGAGATGATCAGGAACGTTGTCTGGCTTTCCACATCCCTAGGATGGAAATAAATGTTCTTAGATACTTGTTTCATACCTTCTTGTTTCTGTGCCAGAGAGTTTTACTGAACTCTAAAACATCAGAGCTAGAGCAATCATCAGGAACAATCTGTTTTACAGATGAAGAAACTGAGGCCCAGAACACAAACAGTAGTAAAGTTTGAGAAAGAAGAAAGGATTCTTAAACCAAACCAACTCTTTCCCAGGTTCTACGTATACTGCCTCCAGCTCTCTTATTGACTTCTTTTGAACTGTCCTAGGAAGAGTTGAGAAGTGCTGGACCCACCTACACTGTCATCAATCATCCCTGGTGCTTTCTGTCCCCTCTACTAATGTACTGGTTCAGCACTACTCAGCTGGCAGTTACCCTGAACTTGGTCATTTGACTTAGAAGTCAAAAAGATTAGACAGAGTTAACCTGTGATGCTGAGAGGAGGGATAGGTGGCAAGTGCATGTTTGTCCTTGGGCCTTCGTGGGAAAGGCAAATTCTCTAATGGGACCTGTGAATCTGCACAGGAAGCCTGGAAGGTCCATTAAACCCTTAAACATTTGCGTTGCCTAGGAGGGTGATGAAATGTTCTCTGTGGAAGGGAGGGAGTGGCAGTGACCAGAACCTCTGAGCATAGTGTCTTGGCGTGTTGAGATTTGTCTGGCTGAGTCTGGGCAGCTGTGTAGAGAAGTTGAGCTGGGGCCATGAGAGCAAACCAAGTTACATTCGATGAAATGATTGGTGTGTTCTTGGAGAGACCTGGAAATTCCACGTGAGGCCTAGAAAGTTGGGTTTGTTTTGTGGTTCTGTAGAAACAAAACAAAATAAAGCCAAATCTTCACTTCTTACTTTTTAATTTAAGGTGAGCTTGTTTATGCACAGTATCTTTTATGCTTTCTGCCAAGTGACTCATTTGTAGTGAGTCACCAGAAAGTGGGCCTAAGCCCATCTGCGGCTGCCCTGGACACTATGATCTGCTCATTCCCCTGGAGGTGGGTCACACAGATCTGGAGACAGAGAAACAAAAAAGGAGCAGGGAAATGGGAAGAAATATGGACAGTCCTTACTCAGGTTTTCATGAGCATCTATCTGCTTGTCAGACAGGAGACCTCAAGATACCTCACAAAATCTCAGAGAACGGTGAGATGTCTGAATTGTAAATGCTGAATTAGGGATAAGAATTAATGATGTCATACAGTCATTTGCAAGTAAATCACTTAATTTTTGGGTCTAACTTCAAAATCTTAGGCAAATTGTTGCCCCTCCATTTTGAGCCCCTCTTCCCTCCTTATAAATGAAAAGGCTTGCAGCCCTAAATTTTAGACATTTGGTTTATTTACTGGGAGGGGAGAAGATATGGACATACATGAAACTTTATTCACTAAGAAAATTTGTTCACACTAAATCTTTGAATCTGCCCCCTAAAGCTTTCATTTAAATTCAGTGATGTTGGTGCATCATTTTATTTACTTTGCAATTGCAATTCTTTCACTGATGATGCGTTTGCCCCAGAGGAGCCGGAATTCAGTTTTCTTTTGCCCTGCAGCCTGTCGTGGGTGTCCTGGTGGTGATATCTCTGCAGAACTGTGTTGTGAGCCAAAGGCAATGGTCTGATGGGAGGGCTTAGGGAAATACTAGGATTCTCGCTGGGGCCTGAGCGTGAGGTGTTGGACTTGGCAAAAGCAAGTTTAGCACCAGTGCTGGGAACCTGCAGGGGCAGGGGTGGCGGCACTTAAAAATTAGAAAAGGCGGTGACAACGCGGGGTAGGAAGCCTGGGCCAATTTCCGCTTCTCTTTCCTATGGAAGGATTCGGTATATAACCTAGTTAGTGCCAATTGCATCACCAGGACGTGCTTTTCGCAAACCTACTGTGCGTTTACGGACTTGGGAAAGTGGTTCGTGATTCAGAAGGCTCGGTTTTTCCAATTTTTCACCACAAGGCAACGCGATGCTCTGGGGCGTGTGCGTGTGACAAAAGTTGCAGCGAGGATCCGTTGGCCTCACGCGGCGGTCCCAGCCCGGGCGGTTCTCCGGGGCCCGCCTCCGCCCCCTTCCTGCCCTCTCCCCGCCCCCCAGCCCGCCGCGCGGGGCCGGTGATGTCAACCGAGGAGGAGCCGCCCGCCCCGCGACCCGCCCGGGCGAATTAGCACGGAGCGGCGCCGCGGGCCGCCTCCGCCGCGCCCGCCCGGCCCCCGGCCGCCTTCCCGCGGCTCCCACAACTTTTGAGGCGGGGAGCGCGCTCGCAGCCTCACTCGGCTCACTTCCCCGGCCGGGCGCGGCACCGGCCGCCGGCTTCCCTCGCACCCGCGCCGCCCCGCGCCCTCCCCGCACGCCGGGCATGTGAGCGCGGGCGCCGCCACCATGGCTTCGCCGCGCGCCTCGCGGTGGCCGCCGCCGCTCCTGCTGCTGTTGCTGCCGCCGCTGCTGCTGTTGCTGCTGCTGCTGCCGCCGCCGGCCGCTCCCAGGACGCCGGGCCAGCCGCCCTCCCCGGCCGGCCGAGCGCTCCTGTCCACTGTCGGGCCGACGCGGCCGCCGGAGCGCGGCCGGGAGCGCGAGTCGACGCTGCTGCCGCCGCTCCAGAAGCGCCGCGGGCCCGCGACCCTCGGCCCCAGCCATGCGGCCCCCGCGCCGGGCGCCGCGACACCGCCGGGACGCTCCGGCTGGGCCCCCAGAGTCGGGAGCGCGGGTGAGTGAGCGCGGGGAGCCGGCGCGGAGCAGCCGCGGGCGGTGCGGGGGGCGCCCCGGGGCCGCATCTCCATCCCTAGGCCCCTCCGCGCTGCTCTACCCCGGCCGGGACTCCGCTTCCCCGGCGCGTGTGGGACCCCGAGAGTGGGCTGGGAGGAAAGCAAGCCTTCCTCGTGGATGGCCTGGGAGGTGTGACCATGCAGCCACCCCTACCCCCAGCTTTGGAAGAAAACTTCTCTCTCCCATGGGATACCCCATATGCTTCTGTATGTATATCGCCTCTCCCACAGCGGGGGTGATAACTTCAGGCTGTGCTTTCCCAATTTTATTCTTTTTCTCAGTAGATGCAGAACTGGTCTCTGCAGATACAGAGCCTGACTTTCCAGCATAAATAACGGATTGTTAAAGGGTTCTGGCACTGAGGATGTTGTAAAGGACAAAGGATGTAGTTTGAAACCAAAGGATCTATTGATTCAACTCTAAAAGAGAGGGACTTGGTGAAGGGGTCTGCAGACTTGACCCCTTGTAAGGCAAATGCTGACCCAGGAAGGTCTCTGAGCTTTTTTCCTAGCCCTTTCTTTCCCAGAGAGCTGGCCCTCCATACACAGCCGCTGCTGCTGCTGCCATCCCAAAGAGAGGGAGCAGACCTCTTCTCCCTGATGCTTTTGTGTCCATCTCCTTCTGGTTTGCAAGAAAATATCCAGGACTGGGTGGAATTCTAACTATAATGCCATTATGACCTTGGGGATACCTTCTCTTTAGGTCTCAGTTTCTCTGTCTTTGAAATGGAAGTAATGAACCCACTTTTCTTCTGGTCTCCTGGTGATGTGACGAAATGAAAGTAAAAATAATGGAAAGAGCTTTGAACAAAGTCAGCAACAGTGGTGGTGTTTGCAGTTGCCTTCCTGTGAGTGAGGAAAGGCACACATGCCGGGACAGGCTAGATCACTGCTACATTGGATATTGATTTGTTGTTTAGATGAAGGTTGAGAATATTCCATCTGCCTGAACTTCAATTCAGTTACCCTTCTTGTACCTTACAAACTTTCTAGTATGTGAAATAGCTTGCTAGAATTAAATATGTAAAGGATTTTTTTTTCCTTGTGGTAAAACCTCAACTCCATATTCAAAAGTTCTTCCATCATTGCAAACTGCCTTGTCCTTGTGAATCTCTGTCACTGGCCAAAGATTGGTAAACTGAGAAATAGTAAGAAAGGGAGAGGAGGAAAAAAGCATCAAAAGACCCCACTATAGGAGACTCATCCTGGAGTGACCCTTACTTTACTTATAACTTTGTTAAGTTTGGAGGGAGGAATCGAGAATATGAAAGAGAACATTTTCTGGCTTTGTCACAATAGAAAAGTAACTGAGGAACACTGTGTGGTATTTTGAGAGTTTTTCTAGATAGTGCAGTGCAGGGAGTTGAGGAAATTTCTGAGTGGACACCCAGGAATGGAAGCAAAGTGTTTCTGGCAGTATTCAGACCTTCTTAGCTGAGGGGCCAGTCTTGTCAGGGAATAAGTGGGGGCCCCAGTCCTAGGAGGCTGGGTCAGAAGTCCCTTTCTCCTAAGGCTGGGAATCTCCACAGGTCATAAAGAGGTGGGTGTTACAGAGAAAGGGACTATGGAAGCAACTGGGTTAGGGGAAAATAAAGAAAATAAAAGGGCCCCAGCTGATCCAAACTTGCCTTATGGCTGTGGTTCTGCAACTCTTTGTTTGAATCTTTGGGGAGATGTGATGGAGGCTTCAGGCACAAGAGAGTTCCAGAAAGCAGTTTGGGAGGAGCAGGAATAGTCCATGCCTTCTTGCCTAAGGTTGTCTCTCCTGGTTTCCTGGTGCCCTCACAATCTTGGCTGGGGTGTTAGAAGGTGAGATTAAAAGAGAGGAGTTTGACGACCTGTTGAAAACTGCTGCAAGCTCCAGTAGGGCTGAGGACGCAGGTGTGACCTGTGCTTATTTTCTGGTAGTGGCTCAAACATTGTAACTTAGGGAGAACAAAGAAACAACAAGAAAACCAGCATTCGGTGGATTCAGCTGGTCCAGGTTTTCTTATAACCTCTGAGGACTTCCTTGGCCTGTTCTGCTTGGCCACCAAGCATCACTAGGTACTGTCACTTAGTTCACAAGGCAGCAAAGTCTAAAGAGTGAAAGGGCTTCCAGAGGTCCAATAGCCCTCACTGTGTCCTGTGCTGTTCAGCACCCCTGGCAGAGGGTCACCCAGACTCACTCTCTGTGTTTCTGTATTTGGGGAGGTAGGTACTCCAGATAATGAGTCTTGAGTCTTACAAATAATGTATTCCATTTGATTTTTGGGGAAACTGTAGCACCTTCATGCTGGGGAGGTGCTGGTGGTCAGTGTCTGACCCTTGTAGCTTGGACTACTAAATACACTCTGTCAGCAGTAGGGATCAGAGATGTCTCTCTCTTTCCTTCCTTTCTAGACCTTCTCCTGGCGGAGTTCAAGGTTCTCCCTGTTGAGTAATTACATTCCAGATGTAGGTTGGTTTCCTGTATTGGATTGTAAGTCCCTGGAGAACAGCCCTCTTTGTGTAGGCATTGTTAAGCTTTTGCACCCACCTGTCACCCTGCTGGCTGTTCAGCTGCCATTTACTGCTTGTATTTCAGCAAGTGTGGTGAGAGGAGGAGTCTAAGATCTAGAGGTTTCCTTTTTTTCTATATGGTTTCAGAGTTTAGTTCTAAGCTGAGTACTAAGTTCATATGCCTTGATTTTTAGGTCCACAGGCCATGCCTTATAATTGTGAGATCTGCAAGTGGGAGGAGGAGGAAAGGCTGAAATCATAATGAAAATCCACGCAGAAGCAACGTACTTTCCCACCCAAAGGGGGAAATGATGCTGAGTAGCTGAACAGTGAGCCCAAGAAATAATAATCTTAGAAAAATGCGGCTCCCTAGAGTAAAGGAAGTGCTCTGAGCCCAGCCTCTTCTGAGCTGTTAAATAGCTATCGCATGAATTGCTCTAACTTTGTGGGCCAACGTTTAGCTTGAATTCGTTTAGCTTGGCTGCCTGGAGAACCACTACAAGGTGCAGTGAAGGCCTGGGTTGGGCAAGAGGCAGTCCTTCAGGGAAGGGAAGGGAGAGTGGCCTTCCCCCAGAACTGTGGCTGCCTTCTGGCTGGGGGTGGGGGAGGTGATCCTGAGAAGCCTGCTTGCCTGCTAGCTTTGATGGAAGGCAGCCCAAGTGGAAGGAGGGTTGTGGGGAAAGGGCTCTCCATGGGGCATGTGTATTTAAAAGCCACATCCTTTTTACCTTGCAAGAACCCATTTATTACTTCCCTCAACGTGCGTGCATGTGCCGAGTTGATATTTTCTGCCCAGGAGCTGACTGGTGTGGCCAGAGGGAGACAGGATGGTGCTCAATGCTTCTGAGCAGTTACTGCCTCCTAGTCCTGGAGAGCCAGGGCAGGAGCCTCTGCCATCCTGGTGATCCCTCTGCTTTCCAATGGCCCTACCCAGCTGGCTGAGAAAGTGTTCTGGAGCTAACTTGTCCTTGTCTGGAGATGCTCAGAAAGAAAGCAAAGAACAGATGGCACATGCTGTTCGTTAGCTACTTTCTGTCTTCAGTTGCTTCCTTCTGTCCCCAGTGTCCTTTCTGTATGAACAGAGATTTCAGCTATAATAAATATCTCTTGCTTTGCAGACTCTTAGGAGAACAACAGGGAAGGAGACTAATTTGATCCCTTTTTTCACTCCCAGGCCTTTGAGCACCTATGTGTAGTTAGGCACTTTTGCATTTCTTTTCCTGTTTCACCCTCAAAACCATCCTGTAAGGGGTGTTGTTTCCCTTTTACAGTCATAGAAAATGAAGCCTGGCAAGGTTAGGTCACATGGGTTGTGGAGGAGGCAGGATTTTGATCAAAGCCATTGGCTTTTTGCACAATATCATGAAGTCTCTGTTTTCTCATCTGTAAAATGGGATGACAGTTTTAAATCTAAGATCTTCCTAGCTCCTCAGTCTTTTTCCTCCTTTGCTTGGTCCCTTGTTCTTGCCTTTTTTTTTTTTTCCTAAAGAGAGGGACAGTGAGAGAGAGAGCAAATCAGTTTTATTTAGTTTCTCATGTGGCTTTCATTGCTCTGACACTTTGTTGTGTATGTGGTGCTGGGGTTCGAACTCATGTCCTTGTGCATGCCAGGCAAACACCATAACTGTTGAGCCACTGCTCCAGCCCTTGTTCTTGCCTTTTTGTAGAGATTAAGGACCACAATTAGAAGGGGGTGGCACTGGTAATGGGGACAGCCTGTAGAGGAGAGATAAAATTTCTTTTTTAATCGCCCAAGAAAAGACCTCAAGTCTCTTTTCTTCCCCCAGTGTACTAGGATTGAACCCAGGGCCACTCTACTACTGAGCAACATCCCCAGCCCTTTTTTGTTTTGAGGCAGCATCTCACTAAATTGTCTCGGTTAGCTTTGATCTTGTGATTCTCCTACCTCAGCCTCCTGAGTCTCTGGGATTACAGGTATTCACTATTGTGTCAGTACCTCAAGTCTTCATATTTGTATAAAATTGAATTTTATGTAGAGATTGTGATTTATGCCCTACATCTCTGCTAATTCATAGATTATTGATATTGATATCAGAAGTAGCTCCATTAGAGACTGGAGTGGTGGCTCAGCGGTTACGGTGCTTGCCTGGCATGCGCAAGTGTGCGGGTTCAAACCCTAGTACCATGTACACAAGGAAGTGTTGAAGCAACAAAAGCCACATGAAAAACTAAACAAAATTGATTCTCTCTGTTTCTCACTGTACCTTTCTCTCTTAAAAAAAAAAAAAGAAGAAGAAGTAGCTCCATTAATTACCAACCAAACTGAATTGAATCATTGACTTTTTTAGTGGGCCCTCTCCTGTGAGCAGTGGCTGGTATTATGAGCCAGTTGTTAATTGCATTGAATGCCATTTAAAGGGAGGACAATTAAATGGTGCCCCATTTAGATGCCATTTTAATGTCTATGTCCTTTTCTGCCCACTCACCGTTTCCTCTAGCATAGGCAGAAACAAAGATGTTTCTATTCTCTTTCCCCTTTTCTTTTATTGGAATGTGGCAGATGTCTCCGTCTGTGTCCTGTTTGACTGATTTGTAAATCAGGAAATATTTACTGAGGACTTACTGTGTGTGAGGAGCTGTGCCAGATAATAAGGAGGCACATATAATTTGCCCCCAGGGAACCATGTTTTAGAGCACAAACATCAAAGTTGCAAGAGGTGAAGGAGTGACACATTAGTGGTTCATAACTGAAGAAATATCACTGAACATACTGACCAAAGGAATGACGTGGCCCGAGATGGCTGCAGTGGCATGGAGAGGTGGAGAATGCAGGGAGACCTCATGGGGAAAGAAGGAGTTGATTTAGCCTTGGAAAGTTGACAAATGTAGATGTACAGAGAGGTTAGGGAGATTATTGGCATCAGCAGAATCCCAAATGTTGAAAAGGTTGAGACTTTGTAAATGGAGGTGACCAACAACCAAGAACGCTCAGGGAGAGGACTTGGGGAGATGAATTCACTCCAGAAACCCCTGGAAAAGGGACTTGATCCAGTTATGGAAGGCTTTAGAGACCTGTGTAAGGTGTTTGTCTTATCATGTTCATGTTGAGGAACCCCTGGTGGCTGCAGAGGAGGGAGCCATGCATTTTGAATGTTCATTTGTTCTTGGTGCTGGGGCCTTGCAGATGAACCATATGCAGGTCTGCCCTTGTTCCAGTACAGTGTCTATTCCACTGCAGGTAGACTGCTGGCAGGCATTGTATCCATGCATTGGGATGAAAAGTCTAGAAACGACATGGACTGGAATGGGGGTAGTGGAAACTGAAAGGGAGAGACGCAAGTGCCATTTCAAAGGGTAAGACTGGAATGGGGGTAGTGGAAACTGAAAGGGAGAGACGCAAGTGCCATTTCAAAGGGTAAGACAGGTGGGCCTGGGGCTAGGGCCATGGGGCTGTTGTAAGGGATGAGCTGCCTTGCCGTTAGGAACCTATTTGTTTTAGCCTTTCCCTTACTGTAAAGACTGCAGCAGGTCCCAGTGGAGGAATTCAATATATCATTGAGAATGTAGAACTGAACTAGAGGGAAACCAGGGCCAGATTCAGCCTCAAGGGTAGTCACTGAAACCACTGGGTGGAGGAAGCTGGTTCTGACCAGGTGAAGAACACCCAGTGTAGACAGAGGGCAGTGGGAGGAAGAGACTCCGGTATAGGTGCTAGTTCTGCATGGAGTTGTGGTGAGAGCCAGGACGAAAGTGGGTTGTCATGTCTCGGCTTAGACTTGACCTTTCCTCCAGGTGCTGTCCAAATTAAAAGGAAGTGGAGTGGTGGCTCAGCAGTTATAGCACTTGCCTAGTATGGGCGAGACACGGGTTCAAACCCAGCATCATGTACACAACAAAGTTTCAGAGCAATAACGAAAGCCACATGAAAAACTAAATAAAATTGATTCTCTCTCTTTCTCACTGTCTCTCTCTCTCTTTAAAAATAAAAATACTAAAAAAAAGAAAAAAAAAGGAAATGGGGGATCTGGGAGGACGAGGCCTGAGAAGGGCCACTGGATATGATTCTGAGCTGTTTAATGGGGACTCACAGGACAGAAAGCAGCCTGCCAGCAGTATGGTAAGCCTGGGAGACAGCAGATGTTGGCCTCTGTGTGTTGAAGTTTGACAGTAAAATGGAAAAGGAAAATCAGAACCAGTATCCTTGATTCTCACCCCCTATACCTGCTGTTGGTTCTCAACTTGTCCCTTGTCAGGAACTGTCAACACCATCTACCTGTTAACTTAAATCAGAAGCCTAGAAGCCACTGCCTCCCCCACCTTTCCTTACTCTCTACATCATTGTTTATTTTTAGGGGGGAGGCAGGGAGAAGAAGGGGTAGTTTGTTTGATTTTGTCCCTAAAACACATCAAGTATCTGTCCTCTTCAACTTCATTGCTCTTTTCTCTTGCTCTCTCTCTAATCAATGCTCACAGAAGCCAGAATGATCTTCTTAAAAATGTAATCAGGTCACCTCCTTCTCGGACTTAAAACCCTCCAAGAGCTTTGCATTGTACTTGGAATAAAATCTAACACCGCTGCCCCCAACCCCCCACCCCCCGCCACTTGCCTTGTTGGAATTCAAGGTTGCAGTGTCTGACCCTGCTACCTCTCTGACTCTTCTTGCTCTATTTCCTACTTGCTGCCCACACCAGACAGTTTTTGGTACATGTCAAACTCATTCCCGTTTTGGAGACTTGGCATAAGGTGTTCCTATGCCTACAGCAGAAATAGCAGATGCTCTAAGGCAGGTCCTGATCTTGCCTTGTCATGGGATTGGAAGGAAGGCAGACCACAGTGGCTGGGTCATGAAAACTGTGGTACGGAGGTCAGATTTTCTTGTAAGTGCCCTGGAGGGCATTGCAGCAGGGCCTATTCCCCCATGTGGGCTGTGATTGTAAGGTCCCTTAAGGAACTAGAAGACCATCAGCTAAGACTACACACTCTGTTAAAAATGGACACACTCCTTTTACTTTATATTTTACCTCTGGGGTACTTGAACTTCATGGTGCTCTGCTGGCTTTCCTGTCATATAAAAGTTCTTGAAGAAAGCTTATAGGTCAGATTAACATGGCAGACAGACAAGGGTCTTTTCCCAACTTTTGGGGTTGTTGGGGGACATGAGAGAAGCTCTGACCTTGTAGGAGACCCTGAATAACAGAAGCACCCATCTCTCTGTGGGGGGAGGGAGCTCGACTGCTGGAGTAAAGAGGTAGATGCAATAAGTTGACAAGTTTCCCCTCTATATGCCTGATAGGTTGGAAGGTGAAGACCACGGAGGAAGATGAGTGAAGATGCAGCCAAGGTCAAGCTGTTCAGGTGGCCATGCCAGTTCTATCTTTAGGATTGAAGCAGTCAGATTAAAGGAGAGAAACTACAAAATAATAAGTCTTTGAAAATCTTCAAATTTTGACTTTTGTGGTCAATGGGTATTTTCCCTCAGATCAGAATTGTTTGGGATTATTGACATTGCTGAAAAAGTGTTTGAAGGAGTCGAGAGCCACCTTCAGAAGTTGTGCTTGGGCCCTACCAGCCACTCACTGGTGTAGCTTTGAAGTCAGACCTCTCCTGGATCTGAAATGGATCTTGTCTCCATTTCCTGCATCATTCATCAGATTGGACTTTGAATTTTATATGTGTCCAAAATAATCAAATTCCATTAACAAGGGATAAAAATTTGTCATCATTCAGGAAATGTGAGAGAATATTCTGTAGACTGTTGAAAATTAGAAAATTTTAGAAAACGGTTTGAGCAATAACAGCATTATTGGAGTATTGTCCTAATGGGACCTCTTTGATGATGATCATACTCACTTAGGTAGGTGAGTTCTTGTGGTTTGTTAGAAATTATTTATGGTAGAGTCATGCCTCATGTAATGGAGTGCTGCTGTCAGTAGCCACTGACAAGAGTTAGGAAAGAGATGCCAGTGGTGGCTCAAGAACTCTGATGTGGCTCAGAGAACTTTGGTCTTAACCCTTTCCGCTTTCAAGCTATGTACCATGGGGCAGCTATCTAATGTCTTGAGGTCTTAATTTCCTCATGCTAAAAATGGGGATGATAATGTCCGTCGCATTCCTGCTGAGGAGGAGCAAACACTGGCATGCCTGTGAGAGCCCTTACAGGTTAAGCCCTGTGGACTTGCTTTGTAAACATCCGGTGCTGTGCTAGTCACTAATGCTTCCTGGGAATGCAATAGGCCTATGGTTACTCAGAGTGAGGCGGTGCTTCAGAGAGCAGGTAGACATGGAAGGATGGGTAGAAAGCTGGAGGGGAAGAAAGCTGGAGGGGAGGTGGGGAGCAGGAGGACATTTCTAGAAAACTTGGGGATGTTTTTCAGTCCTCGTTCTCTTTGCCCTCTCACCTATCTCTAGTTGCCATGACTGACTCCTTTCCATCCCTTCTCTCTCTCTGCAAGTGAGGTGTCCACAGTTCTACCCTTGGCCTTCTACTGCCAGCTTGGTTCAGGGGACATTTTGGGGGGCACCTCCTGTGGTCTCTTAGTAGACTCTCAGGAGTCAGAATTGTCTGAAAAGATGAAATGACTGCAGAGGGAAAGCATTTTCCCCAGGGAAGGTTTCTTGGAGGTGGTGGTTTCTGAGCTAATTGTGCGCAACAAATCAGATTTTGCCAGAGGCCATGGGGCCGGGAGCGGGACACTCTAGGCTGGAGGACTGCAGGACACAGGTGTGGAGGAGGATGGAGAGTGGCTTCACCTGTTTTCTCTGAATGGGTGACTCCCAGAACTCCTTTCCTTCAGCCACTTCCTAGGCAGCCCTGTGTGTTTGTGGTGCGTCACTTTAAACTGCCAGAGGAGTTGTAGACGCAAACTCACTACCCTTCCTCCCCGCAACCTGCCCTCCCTTTGCTTGTTTGTGGGCCCGTTCCTCTGTTATCCACTGCTCAATCTCGATCCGTTGTCTCTTGCCTTTCCTTCCATGTACAGTAGTCACCACTGACTCTTCTTTCTCCTGTCCTCTCGTCCTCCCGTCCTCCCATTCCTCTAAAGCCCACTAGAACACTGAACCCCATTGGGTAGTGGCTGCATAGGACCTCAAGATGCAATACCTCCATCTCTACCGTGAAACCCCCGTTTGGATCCCAGTATCCTTAACAAGCTCCCGTGGAGCCCACCTGGAGAAATGGCTGTGTCCTTTCTAGCTTTCACTTTTAGTACATGTGACTATTTCCTTGCTGTTCTCTTCCTTGGCTTTTTTCTTTAATTCTTATCTTTCATTCTTTCTCTATTTTTAAAAATTGGATTTTCAGGGCTGGAGTGGTGGGTCAGCAGTTACCGCACCTGCCCGGCATGCCTAAGGATGTGAGTTCAAACCCCAGCACCACATACACAGCAAACTGTCAGAACAATAAAAGTCACATGAAAAACTCAATAAAATTGACTCTCTCTCTCTCTCACTGTCCCTCTCTCTTTATTTAAAAAAAAATTGGATTTTCTTTGGAGTGATATAGACCTGGGTTTGGGTCCAGTTTTACTATTTGCTGTATAACCTTAGGCAAATTACTTAACCTCCCCTCAGTTTGTTTATCAGAAAAGCAGGCATAGTGAGACTGCCTCATGGGGCTGTCATGAGGATAAACTGAGACAATCTTATGAGATGCTGATGGCACAGAGCAAATTCTACACAGGCTATTTTTATATATCTATATAAAATATTATTACTATTCCATATTTTTACTATTATTATCATCATCGTCCTGTGTTGGCATATCGTATTTTTAATTCCCTGACTTCTCCCTCAGTTTTTCAGCCCCCTTGTTTTCTTTATCTTTTTTCTTAGCTGACTATGGTATACAACTGATCTGTCAAAATACTGGTTATATTTGAGTAGAGTGTCAGGTTTCCCAATCTTAATTTAAAAAACATATTAGCAAACTTTTCATTTTTCTCTTTAATTAGATTTTACTCATTCACTCCCTGTAGCTGGCTCCCTGGAGGTCCCCAGGGAGAGCCAGTGACCAAGCTTCCCTCCCTTCTGCAGTCCAGGACTCCGAGCCCATTGTGCAGAGACATTTTCCACTGCGTCCATTTTTGAAAAGTTGTAAATGTTCCAGACAAGTATGTTTCTATAATTTCCGTCTAGTCCTAGGCCACTTTGCAGAGAGGCCTAAAGAATAAATTAACTGCAGAACTTACAAAAAGTCGGCCGCCAGCACTATGTAATGTTTAAAGCCCAGGACCAGAGCTCAGGCAGTTCCACTGCACACGCCCTGAACAGGCCTGATTCTTCCTGCCCCTCCTCAGCGCACTTTTCTCCCCCTCTTCCTCCTCGGAACCAGGATGTTTTTCCTTGCCTTTTTATTGTTTCGCTAACCTGGCAGGTCTCCTTTGGTGGAGCCCTGCCTCTGGCTTCCTCTTTGGGTGTGAGTGAGCATTACAGTGAGACACAAGCCGGAGGCCTGCACCCTGGGGCCTTCCCAGCCAGACGGAGCCAGGGCTGCGGCTTCAGCTTCTTAGAGCAGCCTCTGTGTTGAGGAATATCCTCTCCAGCCACTCTTTTAGGTGTTTATCTTTCAAAGGACCAGAGGGGCAGAGAAAATGGCAGTAGTAAGGTAGGTGCCCCTAGAAGCAAGGTAGCTAGACCACCCCACTGCTGAAAGATTTTGTGTTCTCTTGTTTAACTGAATGGAAATCTTTTGAGCTTATACTCTTAGCTTTTTCTCAAGGCCTTTAAAACAAACAAAAAACCCTATGGAGTTATTTTTAAATCAGAAATCTCAAGGTCACATCAAGGGCCTTCATCTTTCCCTTCTGCTTGTGTAGGCTGTAGTCCTTTCTAGTGGCCCCTCCCCAAACCACCTCAGGGCTGGTTCTGTTTCTGGGAGGCTGAGCCCACTAGCCCCTGTCCTGGGGGCTAGTGTCCTGTCTAGGCTCAGGGCTCCAGGCTATGTTCAGTCCTGCAGATCTGTTTCTCCCTAGGAGGAGAGGATGCTTCACTGAACAAAAGTGACTCCCTCACAGGGAGGGGAGGATGGTGTGCCCTGTAAACCTTGCACTTCTCATCATTAGAGGCTGTTGCAGGGGAGGCTTTCTAAAAATCTAATCATTGGACCTCAAGTCCAAACGTTTTGCAGTGTGTATGGTTTTTCTTAGGGCTGCTCCTTTTAGGGTAGCAGGAACAAGGAAGGAAACGAAACTCCCTGAGAGCCCTTGACAGTGCAGATCGAGGACTGTCTTTTGTTCACACAAACTCATTTGGCTCCTAAACGTCCTCCACCCCAAATCATTACATCCGCAGCGGCGTTTCAAAACACAGCCCAGATTAGGTGGTTGCCTTTCTGGGGAGATTACAACCACCTTTCCCTGATACCCCTGAGATTCCTGACTGCTCCAGAATATCCCGCCCCTGGCCATCCAGCCTGAAATCACCTCATTTGGAGAGTTACTGGAGGGAAGGTTGCATGGACTCTGCTGAGGAAGAGCCCCCACTCTGGACCAGAGACCAGGCAGCCTGGGGAAGGGAGGATGGGTCTCTTGTACCTTGCAAACTCTGCCTCTCTGGGCCATTTCTCATATCCCAGGGGCATCCTAAGTATTCATTTATGTGGTTCAGCTCCCTTGGAAGGAGAAAGCTCTTTGAGAGGTTTATATCTAATTTGTCCTTGAAACCCTCACAGTGATGTTCCTATGATTGGTGATTGGTACTCAGTATATTTTATTGTGGTAAAATACACATAACATGAAAATTCACCATTTTAATGATTCCATGGCATATAATTCCATGGCTTTGAATACAGTAATAGTATTAAAACCATCACCATCATTTGTTTCCAAAAATTCCTCATCATCTCAGAAATTTTTTAAATAGCAAATCCCCATACCTTCCTACCCCCAGCCCCTGGTAACCTCTGTTCTACTTTATCTCTCTATGAATTTCCTATTATAGGTATTTCATAGAAGTGGAATCATATGATATTTGTCCTTTTGTGTCTGGCTTATTTACGTTTTCAGAATTCTCCCATATTGCTGTGTTAGAACTTCACTGATGTTCATTTCATATCCTGTCGAATGTATATACCACATTTTGTTTATCCATTCATCTGCCAATGGATACTTGGGTTGCGTTCTTCTTTTTGCTATTGTGAATGATGCTGTTCACTGTATGAGTGTACAGGTATCTATTTGGGTCTCTGCTTTCAGCTATTTTGGATATATGCTCAGAAGGGACATTATTGGATCAAATGGTAACTCTTAAATTTCTGCAGGACTGCCGTACTGTTTTCTGGGGGCTGTACCATTTTTCATTTCTACTAGCAATGTATGAGGATTCCAGTTACTTTAGATCCACGCCAACTCTTTGTTTTTCCTTTTGATAGTAGCCATTCTAATGGGGGTGAAATTAAATTTTTTTTTTAAGAGAGAAGGATATTGAGAGAAAGAGAGACAGAGAGGATCAATTTTTATTGAGTTTTTCACATGGCTTTCATTGCTCTGACACTTAGTTTTGTACATGGTTGCTGGGGTTTGAACCCGTGTATTTGCGCATGCTGGGCAAGTGCCGTAACTGTTGAGCCACCACTCCAGCCCCCAAAGTAAATTTAATTTTTAAAATTCATCAACATCAATCACTCGCTGTGTTGTGGATTTGAAACTGTTACTCCCCTTCTTTGGCCTTAGTCCTATCATCTGAGGGTCAAACTAGTGGGATGGTGTGGTCCCTGTATGGTGGTCACTTTTGGAGAGGTGTGGGGGCACCAAAGAGAACTTAGTCACTTTGATCAGAATGAATGATGCAAAGAATCATGGGTGCTTGCTAGCGAAGTGTGACACATGGCATGAATTAGTTTAGGAAGAGGTGGCTGTGCTTCTCTTTTCTCAGCCCTCACTGGTTTTCTTTCTTTCTTTTAAGAATCAATTTTATTAATTTTCTCATCTGGCCTTCATTTCTCTGACACTTAGTGGTATATATGGGTGCTGGGGTTTGAACTCGGGTCCTTGCACATGCCAGGCAAACACTCTAGCTGCTGAGCCACTGCTCCAGCCCCACTCACTGGACACTGGAATTAAAGAGCTGGGCTCTAGTCTCTTCTCTACCACCTGTTCTCTGGGTTAACCTGAGTGGGTGACTTAAGTGCTGAGCCTCAGTTTAGTCTTCCATAAGAGAGGACAAGAATTGCCCTTATGACTGCCACTCAGAATGTCAGGATCTAAAAGGATATTTAGGCCCCCAAAGATATCCTGTAAAAAGTGCTTTGCAGATTGGAAAAGGTGTGGGATTATTAATTGGATCTCTGAGAACAGAAGCCTAATTTCATTCTCTGGGAAGTACCTGTGAACAGTGTTCCATTTGTCTTCAGTCTGCAGTCACACATCATATTCAAAGGGAACCAAATGGAGGGGACTAAAAGACTCTCCCCACCTTTTAAAGACTTTTTCCCCTCCCTGGGTGAGCAAGTGAATTTCAGAGTAATCTTTAATAATTAGAGAAACCCACTCTCATGGGTATGACAATCTATTGCTGAGATATACAACAATGTAGATACAAGGCACCACCCCACAGTTCTAAGAGGAGTTTTTAAGTTCAGGATCCCAAGAAATCTCCAAGGGGAGGCAAGAATGGGGAATTCCGTGACTGGGAATTAGTATCCTACTGTCCCAGAACCTCTTCTCATGAACTTTCACCCAAGCAACATGCCAAGTGATACCCTGGAAAGGCCTAGGGACTTTCCCTGACTCATCCATGGCCTTTCTGCAGTCCTATTGACCATGGACTCCATTGCCGCCCTTTCACATTCAGTGCCTTCCTTATTGCTGGCCTCTACTTTTAATTTTATCCTTGTCATTTGTATCCCTGTCACTGGCTCTGCCTCTGGATTCAAATTTTCCCTTAAATCAGTCCTTGATATTCAATTTTCCTTTCATATGTCATCTCTTGCTCTTTATTCTCATAATCAGTCCTGAATCTTTAACTGCCTACTGGATGTTTTCACTTGGAAGTTATAACATCACTCCAAATGTCACATTTTGTAAACAGACTTTTCTTGTTTCCATCAAACTTGTTCTCCATTCTGGCTCTGCCCTCTTTATTATCATTCTTTTCAGTATGCATAAAAATCATCTCTGAGTTAGAAGCTCATTTACAAATCCTCTTGCTCAGTCTTCCAGCTAATAATGAGCAGCTGTTGTCAAACTGATTCCAAAGCACTTGTGATAGGCACCATTTCATTCCTCAAAGGGAGAAGCAAGGTTGGTGTAGTTGTGTTGAAGGCCAGTGAGACTTTCTTTGCCTTGAAGCCTCATGAATAAGCTGGAGTGATGGAACAAGACTTAGGTTCAGATTGTGTCTCTGCTGCTGGTGAATGCATGAGCTGGAATGTGACCTGGTCCTCAGTTTCCCTATGTGCTAAGGATAATAATATCCACTATATAGGGCTGTTATGAGCATTAAATGAGATATTGCATGTGAAAATATTTGGTAAGCACTGAATAGATACTAGTAAAATCTGAATTCAGATGGAGGGACATGAAAATAAAGGGCTCGTTCTTCAACTCTGAGCTCCTGAAATACAAGTGTGTAGCTGGCAGCACTTGACATATGGCCCTCTGCAGTGCTTGATGGTGAGGGGTGGGGACAGGGTGGCCCTCTGGGAGGAAATTGCCTCTTCAGATGACAGGGCACACTCCCTGTACACTCCCCCTCCACTGCTCAGAAACAATGCAAGCTGAAAATCCCCCAATCACTGGGGGGTGGTGCAGAGTTGACTGTAGCAGGTGCTAATTAGGAAATCCTATTCCCGGCTGTGCTAGCATCCCTGATGATGCTGGTTCACAAACAGATGTTTTGGAACATTAAGATGCTACAGAAGTGGAAGTTGTCAACTTGAGGGTGAAAAAGCCAGTGGAAGCAATGAAACTCTTGTTAATTTAACCTCCATTCATGGTGCAGGGGAAAGTTATGGTCTGAACAGCACCCTAAGTGCAGAGGGAAGGACGGTATTTCCAGCTCAAAGGTATCTGAGCAATGGAACATGCCAGCTCCAGTATGCAATTGGTTGGCACAGCTTAATTGCCATGATGTGTTAATAGTTTGAATTATCATCTTTGACCACCTGGGGATCTGGCCTGGGCAGGGTGAGTGCCCAAGCCTCTGGGACGCTGCCTCCACCAGAGGATTCTCGAGGAGTATCTGATGGGACACAGCCTCTTCCTGTTACCCCCAGCTGGCTCAGACTGTAGCTTGAGACATCCCTGCTTATATCTTTAGGGCCATCTCACTTTTCCACCCAGAGTACGAGCAGGCTTCCTGATGCCTTTGCCTGTCTAGGGTCAGTCCTGTGGAATCCTGTCCGGTGTATTACAGATTACCGTCCTACTCAGGGTTTACACAGATGCTGGACGGAAGCCATGCCACAAGCAAAACTCAACCACAGTACACCAAAATGACTCAGGGCGTGGAAAGAATTAGTCCTTAGACTTTACTAAATATTTTAGCATTAGACCCATCATTCTTTCTGAGATTCATAGAATACTGTAAAAGCACTTGGATGTTCAGACAAACAGGACTTCAAGTGGCAGTGGGGGTGGGCTGGGGTGCTGCCTGTCCATCTGCACAGTGTGTCAGTCCCTTTTCTAAGGAAGAGATTATAGGTCCTAAAAGAAATAGAGGTGGGCTGGAGCGGTAGCTCAGCGGTTTCAGTGCTTGCCTGGCAAGCATGAGGACCCGGGTTCAAACTCCAGCACCACGTACACAACTAAGTGTTGCAGCAACTAAAGCCATGTGAAAAACTAAATAAAAATTGTTTCTTTCTCTGTCTCTCTCACTGTCCCTCTCTCTTAAAAAATTTCTTAAAAAAAAAAAAAGAAAAGAAATAGAGGGGCACCCAGAGTTAAGTCAGGGGGCTGTGGGATACTGTTCTCTTGGAAACCCTGGCTAGTAACATCAGGAGCTTGTGCTGTAGGTGGCTCTAGCCTTGCCTGAACTTCCTAGGATGGGTGACGTGGAGCAGAATTGAGAAAGGCACAAGCTGTTCCAGCAGCTACTAGACCCGTCTCAGTTCTTTAATCAAAGTGGACTCTTAACTTCCAGGACAGAACCTGAGAAGTACAGGGGCTTTCAGCTCTGGTACCATCTCTTCCCAGCTGTCTGGAGGATTGGGAGACAGAGCCATGACTGATTAGCAGTGCTTGGCACAGTCATCCAAAATCTGGGTGTTGAGAGTCGATAACCCAAAATCTGTTCAGTAGCTACACCATGTTGTACTTACGGTATTAGGTACTGGTCTAAGCTCTTACATGAATACATTCTATTATCTTTACAACAGGTCAGTGAAATAGGTAGTTATTATCTCTAGATAGGAGGCCAAGGTACAAAGAAATTACTTTTCTCTCCTAAGGTCATAGGACCTGAAGGTGGTGGAGCCACAAGTCTACCCCACAGGGTCTGACTCTAGTCACAGGCTGTGCATTACCCACTACGTCTTTTAATGAGAACTGAATTCCTCTGTCCAGCCGCAGAGCTCAAAGCAGATTCATTTCCTTCACAAAGAGAACACTGATTCACAAGGTATGAATAAGACAAGCAACTTTTTAATTTTGCCTCTTTTTTCTCTGAGGAAAGAAAGGCATAGATCCCTCGGTAAAGAGGGATGTCACACTTACCGTTACTCACCAGTCCAGCCGGCTGTGGTACCACTGAGAAGGTAGAGTAGAACCACGAGTAGGCAAGTTTATACATGTTTACACTTTAGAATGTCACTGGAGCCGCAACCTACACACATTGTTATTTTCATGTTTCATGAGCCAACTTTAAGATCTGTGGACTTCACCTGCTTAAGGGGCAGTCTGGAAACCAGCGGAAGCCCATTACACAGTGACTTCTTCAGGTCTCCAGACTTGGGGTCGTTATACCAGGATACCAACCATTTTTGTTCTTTTTCTTAAAGAGACACTTTGTGTGTGTGTGTGTGGGGGGGTGGTGCTGGTGCTGGAACTTGCACACAGGGCCTCACGAAAGTGCTCTACTACTGAGCTACGTCTCCAGCCCTTACCCTCCACCTGCTTTTTTTTGGAAAAGAGAGAGCAAATCAATTTAGTTTTTCATGTGGCTTTTGTTGCTCTCACACTTTGTTGTGAGGTTTGAACACATGTCCTTGTGCATGTCAGGCAAGCTGAGCCAGTGCTCAAGTCCCCTTTACCCCCTGTTTAAATTTTATTCTTGTGTTGGGTGTGGTGGTGCACATCTGTAATTCTAGCAGCTCAGGGAGGCTGAGGCAGGAAGACTGCAAGGTCAAAACTAGCCTCAGCAATTTTTAGCAAAGCCCTTCGCAACTTAGCGAGACCCTTTCTCAAAATAAAAAATAAAATGGGCTGAGGATATAACTCAGCGGTTAAGTGCCACTGGGTTCAATACTGGGTACAAAAAAAAGAAAAACAGAATTTTATTCCGGGACAGGGTCTCACTAAGTTGCCAGTCTGACCTCAAACCAGCAATCCTCCTGTCTCAGCCTCCTGCCTAGCTCAGGAGACACATTTTAAAAATAGAGATACATTTAATAACATGAGATCATATGGTATGTATAACTTTATAATTTGCTGGCATTTAACAATATAGGATGAACATAATACATAACTAAAACTGTGTCAATAATTTTTTTTTTTAAAGAGAGAGGGACAGTGAGAGAGAGAAAAAAATAATCAGTTTTTTATTTAGTTTTTCATGTGGCTTTCATTGCTCCTTTCATTGTGTACGTGGTGATGGGGTTCAAACCCATGAACTTGCACATGCCAGGCAAGCCTGTAACTACTGATTCATGCTCCAGCCCATGAATCAATAACATTTTGATCAATCCTTAAATTTTTTTCCTCATAATTAAGTTAACCAACTCCCTATTGAAGAAATATAGGTTGTTTCCAATTTTCATTATTATAAACACAACTGTGATAAATCTCCTTGTGCCTAATGCTCTGTGAACTTCCTTAACAATTTCCTTAGAATTTCCAGAAATGGGATCCTGGATCAAAATATATTCCTATTTTTAAGGTTTTTGCAATAGATTGCAAAATTATCAGAAAGACTATCCAATTACATTTGTATCAACATTGTATGAAAGTGTCCATTTTCTGAACCTGCAGTGACATTAGCTATTGTTTTTAAGTTTTTTGTCAATTTGGTTGACAGAAATAAATAAAACTTTAAAAGAATCTTTTTTCATTTAGGTCTGTATTTCTTTGCTTTTAAACAATACTTAGATGTGTTTCTTCTCTACTTATATATATCCCTTTGTGAATTATACATTCATGTTCTTTGTCTATGAGATGAGATATATTAGGGACTTTAAAAAGTTAAACTTTCACCTGGCACTATAGACATTTATTATGGTATGCTATTCAACTTTAAAATTTTTTATTTTTTATCAAACTTACATATATAAAGATTAAACATCTTTTTTTCTTTTTAAAGAGAGAGAGGGAGGGAGTGAGAGAGAAAGAGAGAACCAATTTTATTTTTATTTTTTCATCAGGTTTTTGTTTTCCTGACACTTATTTGTATATGTGGTGCTGGGGTGTGAACCAGGTCTTTGCCCATGCCAGGCAAGCACTCTATCCACTGAGCCACTGCTGCAGCCCGTCAAAGAGCTTTTACAAGGCTATTATAAAAATTCTGACCACTTTACCATCATAACTTTCTTTTTTCCAGAATCAACCACTTTCAACCCTTTTGATTCTTCTAGTAATTTTCTTCATACCTCTAAATAATATGCTTGTATTGCTATTTATTGATTTTTTTTGGTCATTGTTTTGTCCAGTGGAATTTTTATGTCATTCCAGCTCTAACAGTTTGGAAGGGACATACTCTGTTTTTTAGGGTTTTTTCATACAACTCAAAGTTACCCTTCTAGGGGCTGGAGCAGTGGCTCAGCAGTTACGGCACTTGCCTGACATGCAAAAGTACAGAGTTCAAACCCCAGCACCACGTACACAATGAAGTCTCAGAGCAACGAAAGCCATGTGAAAAACTAAGTTAAAATTGAATTGATTCGGGGCTGGAGCAGTGGCTCAGCGGTTTCGGCGCTTGTCTGGCAAGCACGAGGACCCGGGTTCAAACCCCAGCACCATGTACACAACTGAGTGTTGGAGAAACTAAGGCCATGTGAAAAACTAAATAAAGTTGTTTCTCTCTTTCTCTGTCTCTCTCACTGTCCCTCTCTCTTTTTAAAAAAAAAAAAAATTGAATTGATTCTGTCTCTCTCACTGGTCCCGCTTTCTTAAAAAAAAAAAAAAAGTTACCCTTCTACACCACAGACCCCCTACTTACTCTTGTTATCCAGGATTTGCTCCGTCTTGTTTTATTAATTACACTAATGAGAAATTATTGTTATTTTTCATAAAATCAATGTTTTTTATATTTATGCACTTAGTTTCCATTTTCTTTGTTCATTATATCTTTTTGCATCTGATATCTATTATCTACAATTATTCTTCTTCTACTTGAAATTGGTCCTCTATAATTTCCTTTTAGTGGGTGTGGTTGATAAACTCAGTTTTTTTTTTTTTAAGAAAGAAAGAGGGAGACAATGAGAGAGAGAGAAAGAGACAATCAATTCTTATTTTTTTTTTTAAATCTGGCCTCTGTTTCTCCAACACATAGTTGTATATATGGTGCTGGGGTCCAAATCCTGGTCTTTGTGTGTGCCAGGCAAGGACTCCAACCACTGAGTCACCACTCCAGCCCCAATAAACACAGTTTTGACTGGACATTTTCTTACTTGATAATCTCAAGATATTTTTGGAAGATAGTTTCTCTGTGTATACAATTATAGTTTCTTCTCTTTCTTAGCACATTGAAAATACTTATCCACTATCTTTTGGTTTTCATTATTGTACTTGGAAAAAATAGCCATGAAGCCTAATTGCATCTTCGAGCAATAATTTTCCATGTTTTTCCTTTGGTTGCTGTGTGTGTGTGTGTGTGTGTGCGCGCGCGTGCGTGTGCGCCCGTGCACATGCAAGTGCGTGTGCATGCACATGCATATATGTTTATTTAGCCTCTTAAGATTTTGTGGGACTTTCCTTGTTTGAGGATGTGTGCTTTTCATCACTTCTGGAACATTTTCAGCCATCGTATTTGAATATTGACCTTTCCTTTTCTTCTAGAATGTGTGCTTTTCATCACTTCTGGAACATTTTCAGCCATCGTATTTGAATATTGACCTTTCCTTTTCTTCTAGAATTTCAGTTAGATGTATATTGAACTTTCTTACTCCTTATCTGTTAACCTTTTGTTCATATTTTTTTTTATCTCATTTTATCTCATTCTTGGCATTATCTATCTTCTACTTAATTCCTTCTTCAGCTGTATCTAATCTGTTGTTGAATTTAATTTCAATTATATTTTTCATTTCTAGAGTTTTTGTTAAGGTTTGTTTCAAATAACCTTGGTATTATAGTATCTTTTTCTCTTCTAATGTAGTTTTACATATGTATACACACATATATTCTTTGATGATTCTACTATTTGAAGTCTGCTTGCCTGCTTTGCTGTTCTGCTCATGGAGACCATGTTTCCTTGTATATTTTATGATTTTTGATACAATCTGTTATTCATTAGAATTTTATTAGTAGATGATAGAAATTGGTTAAAAGGTATGTTATCTAGAGAATATTTACATTTGTTCCTGCCAGATACCTGGAGGCACTACCAGGATCACTCCCCTACCTCTCCATTATTCACAATATGAATGTTCCTGTGCAGGAACGTTTGAGATGTAATTTACATATAAAATTCATATTTTAGTCCTTGGCCCTGAAAATAAAATAAAATTCACACTTTTAAAGAGTATAATCTAGTGGTTTTCAGTATATTTACTAGGTTTAATGCCACTTTTAAATATATCCTCAATTTGAGGTTCACATCACATAGGTAATGTGAAATTGTGCTATACATCCACACCAGGGGTAGCTATATGGTTACAAATTCTTGAATGAGATTTTTTTCTTTCCACTAAAAACAACACCGAAGGGCCAGGTTTCCATTCCGTCCCTTCTGCATGGCAGGTTTGTTTCTATTTGCCTTACACCCAATATAGACATTTGGAATCCCAGCTCACACAGTAGTTTTCTTTCCTTCTTTTTCTTTTTCTTTCTTCTTCTTCTTCTTCTTTTTTTTTTTTTTTTAAGAAAGGGAGAGAGAGAGAGAGAATCAATTTCGTTTATTTCTTCATTTGGCCTGTTTTTCTGACAACCAGTTGTATGTACTATGCTGGGGCTTGAACCCAGGTCCTCGTGCATGCCAGGCAAGCGCTCCAACTGCTGAGCTCCAGCCCCAGTGGTTTTCTTTAGATTCCCTCCTGGAGAGTTTGTCTCCCGCCTCCTGCATCCCTGAAGTCATTGGAAAAAAATGCTCAGGGTCACAAATGTTGAACAGGTGCCAGTTTTGGTTTTCACTCCCCTTTCTATATTCCTAGTCTTGGTGCATTTTTGGCCTCAGAAGATTTGATTCTTAACAAATCAGCAATGCATTTAGAATTATTTTTAAAATATTTTATTGAGCATTTTGTTGATAGTAGCAGTATTATGGAGGATGCTGCAGGACTGTTGTATGCCTTTTAGTTTTGTTATACATTTTTCTTTCTTTCTTACATCTTTCAAAAAGATGTGTATGTGTATGTATAGTGCTGGGGGTCAAACCCAGGGCTTCCCACCTGAGAGGCAAGTGCCACTGAGCTGTACCCCCAGCCTCTTTCTTACATCTTTAGCCTACCCTTAGGGAAAGAGCATAGTTTAGTGTGAGCCGTGTCCTGTTCATTTGTGGCCATTGTTTTCTTCTTGGAGATTGCAGTGCAAATCCTGGGGCTGACTGGGGTCTAGGACTTCTACTTTTGTTCCCTAAAAGGAACATTGCTGCTTCCTTCAAGGCCAGCCATACCCCATTAGTGGCTGGGACTCACACTTGTGTCTAGGTTTCCTGTGTTAAAGCTCTACCAAAGTTAAGTTCATTACCTTTCCTCTCATGCCTTGCTAGCTTTGGGGCATGAATCTGAATCCCTTCGCCTCCCCATAAACACTTTTTTCTGGCTTCCTTTAAGGATAATCTTTCTGATTACTTCCTGTTAATCAAGAGGATAGAGAAAGCATCCATAAACCCTTTCATCTCCTCTGGGGAGGCCAGCTTGCCTTTGCAGTTCAGATAGGAAGAACAAACTGAACATGTGTTATGTATGTATGGATCACTGATGTCTATAATCCCAGGGTCTCAGGTTCAATTTATGGACTGATAGATACCCCTGGAAACACCCCTCTACATCACATTTCTAGCCAAGTGCAGGCCTTGTGTGTTTGGGGCTGGGCCCCAGAGAAGCTCAGAAGCCTGGAGCAATTTCTCTTCCCCTCCAGGAAGACTGCTACTTATCACCTCCAGGAAACGGAATAGGAGGCATAAAATCAGTAATTCTTAAGGGATTTGGGGAGGAAATGATTCCCTTAGGAAAGTTTATCAGAATCTTCCATGAAAGTTTTTATAATCACCACCCACCTCGCCCCAAATAAGAGAGCCACTGGGCTTCTGGTAACATTGATCTTGTTTAATAAGATAGCAAATAGCCAGCCATGTGGTTACTGAGCTCTTGAAATGTGAGTAGTAAAAAACTCACTGGATTTTAAAGGTTAATGCTTGCAAAAAGAATATATAATATCTTGATATTTCTTATATCAGTTACATATTGAAATGATAATATTTTGGATATATTGAACGAAATGCAAATATTCATTGAAATTAATTTTGCCTTTATTATTTTTAAAGTATAGCTATTAAAGTTACAAATGTGGTTTGTGTTTGTTGTTCTCTTTATCTTTTGGGCAGCACTAAATGAAAAAGATTTGGTATGTGTACGTGTGCATGCAACACACGATATTTAGATACAAACTGTAGTTCTGCTTGCCTGCAGCGTCTGCCTGTCAGTTGGTTTGACATTGTTGCCTTGCTCATAGAGATGAAAGTGACTTCATTCGTCCTTGCAGAGGTATTCCAATAGTCCACAGTCCCCCATCTTAAGCAGAAAAAGAAATACTCCAAAAGGGGAAAATAAAAATGAGATCTTGAAGAAGTGGTCTATACGTGCTATCTTTTCTGAAGGTTCAGTTATCTTTTTAGAAACAAGCAAGTCTCACTAATGTGTTTTCTTATTGTTTCAGCTGCTATACATAACCACTGGCCGGAAAGTAATACTGAACCTCACATAGACAACATCACCTTTTATCAGAATCAAGAGGATTTTTCAACAGTAGGCTCCAAAGATGGTATGATGGGTCAGACCTCCAGAATGAGCCATGCATTTTCAGAAGCTCCAGAAAACCTCACTCTCCTCACTGAAACAGCAACTGCTGAGAGAAAGAACAAGTCTTCAAATAGAACAAACCTCACCATTTTGCCTGTTGGGCACTTGCCTGAAATTGCAACAGCTCTAACATCCCAGGGCAGCACCTCAAGTGAGTTTGTGCTGAGGATGCTGATTTCATTCAGTATGTCCAGTGCTGGAAAACAAAAATCTGCTACTGCCCTCTCCCCTATCCTGGGCAACTGTGCCCATCCAAGGGTCCTGGGCTGCGGTAGATCAGACCTGGAACTTAAGTTCCTGGGTGTGGCTTGCATGTAATACATACCAGCAAAGGGTGCAGATATGCTGAGCAACTTAGCCAGTCTGTGGCATCTACGTTTCATGGCCATCCTGAATCCAAACCTTGTCCCTCCTCCAAGGATCCTGCCAAACACCTCCAATCTTAAGGGCACAGGTGTGGTAGGATGTGTGGCTGAGAAAGACTGCCTTTGTGTTGTGTTGCTGTGGTTTTGTTTGTGTTGATGTGGCTCCGATATCTGTTCTTAGTCCAGTCTGCACAGCTTGGAGGTTTGCCATTTTTAGCAAAGAATTTCAAGAAAGGGCTGGGGCTTCATGGGTAAGACTTAATTGAGAAAGAAAAGACAAAATAGCAATGTTTAGGTACTTACCAGACACCACCATGTCTATTTTTTTAATCCTTATGAAAGCAGATTATTTTCACTTTCGGAATTTGGAAATAAACTCAGAAGTGATTAGTCCAGCGTGAGGTGGTCAAACAGTTGACCAGGTTCAAAGCTACGATTGAGCGTAAGTCTACGTATCTGAGTGAGGTGAGAGGGTTGGCTGAGGAGTGGGATGCCCAGTTTGAATGAAGGTACAGAGGAAACAAGGACAAGGGTGGTCTCATTGTGAGGTGAAGGACCAGTGTCCTACCTGTGGGGAACATGAAGAAGTGCACAGAGCAGTGAGTGGGACAGTTATGTGAATGAGGAAGGGACAATCATGGAGGACTTTGCAAGCCAGCCAAGTTTATACTTGGTGTGGTGAGAAATGAAGAGTTCTGTACAATGGAGCGATACTGGTAAAGCATATCGGGAGGATTCATCTGGCAGCCAGGCATAAGATGTCTGGTATGGAGGTGAGAGGATTGAGGGAACCTAGAGTGGGAGGAACCACCCAGGTATCCAGGTAGACACAGAAATCCAGGTGCTGATCTGGTGGCCACAGCAAAGAAGAGAAAGGGCTTGGTGAAGACTTTTTTTTTAAGTGAGAAGGAGACAGAATAATTTTATTTAGTTTTTCATGTGGCTTTCATTGCTCTGACACTTCATTGTGTACGTGGTGCTGGGGTTTGAACCCACATCCTTGTACATGCTGGGCAAGCACCGTAACCACTTAGCCACCACTCCAGCCCTAGATGAAGACTTAGTTAACAAACGAAAGTTAGTAGTTGTGAGGGTCTGAAAATAGAAGATAAAGCTATCAAAGGTCACTCTGTGGTTTTACACCCTAGTGACAGGAGGTATGATTGGGGGCATTCAGTTCTTTAAAGAAAACTGTATGAAGGGATGTTGTGTTCCATCCCTGAATGGTGGCTACAAAGCTTAGAAACTCTGGATATGATACTGCCTGGTTTTGTTGGTTATCTAGATATTAGGAATTCTGTTTATGTTGAATTTCAGTAAATTGTGTGACCACCTTTGTGAAATGTGGGTGATAAAGCATGATGATCTGACATTCATCTCTGAGTCCACATCATTTGATACTTAGCTTCAGTCTGCCCCTTACTGGTAATTTTATCCCAAATGCAAACTGAGCAAAAAACCATCTCTGTCTTGGTTTGTGATCTCCCTTTTTAGGAGTTCATCTTCCATAGAATGAATAGTTGCTCCTGATTTCTTCTCACATCTATATATTTTATAGAACTAAGTTGAGCCCATTAAAAGATTATTAAGACATTTGGAAGTCTGGTGGTGGAATTTTAATTGTTGCCATCTGCTTTCAGCCATGGAAAGGCTTCATCTTCCATCCAGCAGTTCAAGGTCAGAAGGAAGAATAGCCCCTTCTCAAATGGATAGTGGAACACCCCAGGGCACCCTGGAGACAGTGAAGGGGCTCCCAGAAGTGACTGTGCATACCCAAGTGGCTGGCACTTCAGATTCAAGCTGGTCTTCCTTTCCTGCATTGGAGCCAGGAGAACCCACCATTCTGTCCAAGAAGAGAAATTCCTCAGGACCAGAACTCTCCTTGCTGCATTTCTTCAGGACAACAGTTTACTCTCCTCCCTTAGACCATTCCTCATGTGAGTACTCTTGTCCCCAGTTCACCTCTCCAGTCATTCAAAAGAGCCACAAGTAGATGTGTATAGCTAACTAGTTAAATGCCTGAACAGGGCTAAGGGGAAAAGAAATTTAACAAAAACAAACAAACAAAAAAGCCATTCCTTTAATGCTAAGTATTTGGGGTGGAAGTACAATCTACATAGTTTATCTCAGTATTGAAGTTCATGTTTAAAATGTTTTCTTTAACTGTATAAGGAAAAAAATAATAGTTGGTCTGGTAGGTGCTCTAGACCTTCTGTTTACCAACCCTTACTTTACCCATCCCTCTCCCATACTCTTCCTCTCTCACACACACACACACCAAAGGCTAGGTGTTACTGGTGTGATTTCTTCAGGTCACATGCTGAGGTGCTTGTATGAAATGGTGAGCATTGCACTATCTCATTAGGAATTTGTTTTATTTCTTCAAGATTTCAGAAACATTTCTTTCATTGTCAAAGAAAACATGGGTATACACTTTGCTACACAACATTTTGAAAAAAATAAAGCAGCATTGTAGGGATTTGCAAGGCATGATATTAGTAGTTGCAGCTGTGGAGTTCTCTGTTCTCTGCCATTTCGTTTCCTACTCATCAGCTAAGTCTTAGCTCAGGTTTTCCATTTCTATGAGCCTTTCTATACCCTTCTGATCCTATACACCTTGTCACACCAGGTCATCCAGTACCTACGCACTCAGACTGTAATCCTCTTGAGGATACAGGCTATGTCTATTACTTCTCCTAGATTCCCTACAACTCCAGAACAAGAAACAGTTGATAAGAAATAGGTATTAACCAGTGCCCAAATTCCCTCATAGAGCACATGCTGCCGTGCGCTAAAGAGAATGCTAGAAAATGCCCATCTTTTCCCTTCTCAGGTGTTACTTAGGGTCTGTGTATGCTGCTAGTGTTCTCATACTCAGATAACAGGCAGCAGAACAGAGAGGGTCAGGAACATTCTTGGGAAATTGAGGTTAGGTAGTTTCAGAAAATGCTGTTTCAGAATTCTTATAAGTCAGAGATTTTTAGAGTAGTTTGCAAGATTAGAAGTGTGGGTTTATGACATCAAAGCAAAAACTGAACCCAAAGGTCCTTTCTGTAATGCCTATTTAAAGCAGCCAGTTCCTCTTCCATATACTTTGTAGACAGTTTCCTGCTGAATGGGTATGGATATAATTTATGATTCATGTTTTTAGGAGATTGCTTTTTAAGATTGTTCATAAACACTGGTTGAAGTGGATAAAATCTATGATCCTTTGCTGCTCCAAAATACTGTGGTTCTGTAATTTATAACCAGCCTTACCAAACAGTGGAAAGGAAGAATTTTCTAGGAAGCTCCACTCTGATTGTGATCAGGGTCATTTAATATTTATATTAACCCAGTACTGTGGTATATTTGAAAATTAGCCCATGTTTCTAATTTTACTGGACACAATTCTCTATTCACCTATATTTTTCAACACTTAAAAAAAAACTGACCCTCACATTCTTGAGTGTTTGTCCTTCTAGAACCTTGTACTTCTAACATTTGGAAGTTCTACTGCATCTTTCATATTCGAGTCTTCTAAAGAGAATTTCTCTTTCTTGGTGAACTAAGTGTTCTATTCTGGGTAAAGTCAGGCTATTCTCTTAGATAATGGAGAGGACTTTTGGGTACAGAACACATGTACCAGGACCTGAAGCCAAAGGGGGAAAAAGTTCTGCTTGATTTGTTTATTTATTTAAGAGAGAGGGACAGTGAGAGAGAGAGAGAAAGAGAGAGGATCAATTTTTATTTAGTTTCTCATGTGACTTTCATTGCTCGGACACTTCGTTGTGTATGTGGTGCTGGGGTTTGAACCCGAGTACTCGGGCATGCCAGGCAAGCATAGTAACTGCTGAGCCACAGCTCCAGCCCCTCTGCTGTATTTTTAAAATTGGGCTAGCACCTGCCCACCTAGTAAACAGAGCTTTGTATGCCTCTGACCTACCTTGAATGGAAATCTTAAGATTTTACTTTCCCTTTCTGACTAAGTGATAAAGTTGTAACAGGCACTTGGGCAAGAATACTGAGGGTGAGCCAACAGAACCTGCCAGGGCAGGCCTGGAATTGGCCTGGCCCAGCTGGGCCATTTCTGCAGAACAGAAGTGAAGGAATGCAGTGGAGGTTTGAGCCTTTTGACAATTGCCCCCTCCGTCCCCTGATAAATGTGACCCAGAGAAAATCCTGGCACGTAGACTAGTCAGATTAGGGACACTCTGTACAAAGTGGACACAAAAATGGTGAGCTGGCACTAGGAGGATGGGGCTCCTCATTCAAAACATGAAAACATTAGACCAGATGATCTGAAAGATTCTTTCCAATGTCAGCATCTGATAGTCTACACACACTCAGCCTTTGAGTAGTTTGTGTCTCCTTTCACTCCCACCAAGCTACCCAGAAATATGTACAGCATAGCCTCTTCCCAGGCTGGGATGGCCAGGAGTTATCTGCTTCCAGAAATAAACCACATGCCATAACACCACTAAAGCTGGCAGCAGAATCAGACTTTTAAAAACAGATCAAAACTGCTTGAAATTATTTTTCATGCTGCTTTACATCCTTTCCCACTTTGTGCCTTTCTCTGTTTTCCATATTTTCTATAATGATCATGTACTGTTTGATCATTGGGGAAAAAGTACACAAAGCAACAAATGGGGAAAAAACTTCTTTAGAAGGCAGAAAGAAATGTGTATGTTGAACTGTGTGAGAGAGGCTACAATTGAACACTAAATTTAGTCTGAGCTTCCTGAAAACCAGGGCACAAAGGGAAGCTGGGTGGGGCATGCAGTTGCTGTCAGATAAAGTAAGCATACAATTTAATCCATAGGTATAAGTGTTTGGGGGGTTGTAAATTCTAAAAGGAATACTTGTATAAGGAATGTTGAGAAACATAATGGAAAATGCCTTCAATTGCCGTTTTGTGGAAATTGTGCTAATGTTCTTTAAAAGGTGATATTTTATGTAGATTCTCAAAAGGAGTGGAGAGTATTATAATGGATGGATCTCAATTTATGAAAGTATTTCTGTGGGTAGCTGAGCTAATGTGGTCTAGCTAAATTACTTTGTAGTGATTTCACTTTGTAAAGGGAGAGAGTATAAATAACTTAGATTTTAGATTTAGTCTTTCTAAAACATCAGCTGCTTCATCTCTACTTTTGCCAAGTTGTGGACTGCCGTCAAGGTTGAGCATTCTGATTCATCCTTGTGATTATGCTATGACTGGAGAGTGACCCATATTGCCTTTGCCAGGCATTCTTTCCATCTTCTATTCTAAAGGCTAAGAACTAGGCTTGTGTCTGCTCCTGGTGGAGGGATCGTCTTCTCATTTTAGTTGTTTTGTTTTTGTGGCACTGAGGATCAAACCCAGAGCCTCATAAATGCTAGGCAAGCACTCTACCACTGTTCTACATCCCCAGCCTTTGTCTTCTTGATTTTTTAAATTATTATTTTAAGAGAGAGAGAGGGAAAGAGAGAATCAATTTATTTACTTTTCCATCTGGTCTTTGTTTCTTCAACATTGTGGTGCTGAGATTTGAACCCAGGTTCTTGTACATGCCAGGCCAGTGCTCCAATTGCTGAGCCTCTGCTGCAGCCTTAGTCTTCGTGTTTTTGAATGGCTGCTTCAGAGGTAGAGGCAAGCAAAGAAGGGCAGTTATTAAATAATCAGTAATGCTGGTCTGTTGATTAGGAGTGTGGTGAACTTTCCCTTAGGTTTATTTAGCTGGTGCTCATTTAGTATATAATTAGTGACTGTAAACTAGTTTGACCCTATATTTCCTATTTTTTATTGACAGGCACTAACTCTATGGTTTTTAGACAAATTCCACTGCTTTACTGTCAGTGTTAAATGAGACTAGTGTGTAAAATACTCAGTACAATCTTGACACATCACAATTGGTCAATTAATGATAGCTTTTTATAATAATGATGAGATGAAGAAGCAATGTACCACAGAGCCGTTACAGTCAGGGAAGACATTTCCTTTTGTGATTTAGCATTTATGATTTTTGTGATTGTATTTCTGTGGCTATTTATTTGCTAAAACCACCAAAATGGACAGGCCTGGGTTTACTTGGCTGAATCCAGTATAATCAATCACCTGTTTCGAAGAAAACATCAAATGGATGAAATAAGACAATTTACTAGGATTAAAGTGCTTTGGAAATAATTTGGTGGAGATAATTATTTGGAACAAATTTTTATTATGCTTTTCATTTTTTAACCAAAGTGTTGTTTGTTTTTTGTTTTCAAGTAGGGATGGTGCTGGGTAGGCTGTGACTACATTTGGTGTTTGGATCTTTCTATTCCTTTGTTCCAATTAGTCGTTTTATGGATAACCTGGATCTTTATTTTATCTTAAGTCCAACAACCAGAGCTGCATGCTATGTTCTAGGTATAGCTACATCTATGGTTTTGTAGGAGAAGAGGAACCCTTTGCTTCCTATGCTCTTTCTCTGTAATTATATCTCAAATTTATTTTTGCTTTTTGTCACAACTGCATGTAAGACTGGTCTTCCAGGAACTGTTTGTTTATTTTTTTAAAGTGAGGGACAGAAAGAGAAAGAATCAGTTTTATTTAGTTTTTCATGTGGCTTCTGTTGCTCTAACACTTGGTTGTGTATGTGGTGTTGGGGTTCAAACCCGCATCCTCGAGCATGACAGGCAAGTGCCGTAACCACTGAGCCATCGCTCCAGCTCCAAGGAACTGTTTTTATTACAACTTCCTTTTTCACTTTTGTGGGTCATAATTAATATCTTGAAGTCTTTCATTATGCAGATATAGAGTACTGTTTGTTTTTTTCAGCTGGGCATAGTGGTGTATTCCTGTAATCCCAGTGGCTCAGAACACTGAGGCAGGAGGATAGCAAGTTCAAAGCCAGCTCAGCAACATAGTGAGGTCCTCAGTAATTTATTGAGATCCTGTCTCAAAATAAAAATAGGGCTGTTTCTTCGTGCTCACCAAAATTTCTTGAACTT
This sequence comes from Aplodontia rufa, assembly GCA_004027875.1. Classification (NCBI taxonomy): domain Eukaryota; kingdom Metazoa; phylum Chordata; class Mammalia; order Rodentia; family Aplodontiidae; genus Aplodontia; species Aplodontia rufa. The sequence continues at coordinate 50,209 of PVKS010002784.1, forward strand.
AGGACCAAGAGGTTTTTATTTAGTTTTGCTTTGTTTTTTTGGTGGTACTGGGGATAGAACCCAGGGCCTCACACATACAAGGCAAGCACTATGTTACTGAGCTACATCCCTAGCCTCTTGGATTAGGATATTAATATACCCTTTTGGAGGTCAGTTCTCAGATTATCCTTTGAATAATTCTGTGAAAGGGTACTATCAGCAAGCCACCCATAATGTGGACCATGTATTTTGACCAATGGCATGTAATTCAATTCTTGAGGTTCTTGATAATCATGCTGTGACCACCATCCATTGATCAGAAAAACTGTTCCCAGCCTACAGTTCTTGATCTCCCAAGGGGCCTATTGGAGCAGTATATTGGTTTGAGAGCTGATCTCTAATACTTAATGAGACTAAATACCTTTAATAAAGTCTGTCTGATTTGGGGTGGAATTAGTAAGTTAAATTCATGGGGAAATAATGTGTATCTCCTGATACTTATACCTTCTGTTACTTAATGGATGCAGTTTGGTTGATAGACTTTCAAAACATAAAATTTATGGTGGCCCTGAGTTGGGGAATAATAAAGATCCCTTGATGAGGACAAAATTGGGAATTATCCTAGGCCAGTAGCGTCCTGACTGTATACTGCATAACCTTAAGTCTGCTCAGTGGTCACCAAGGGGGCTGGGCACCCTGTGGAGGCCTGACTTTTATTCCTTTTTTTTTTTTTTTGACTGGATTTTAATTTATAATAGTATTTGAACAAAAGGGTACATAGTTAAAATAAAACAAAACAACAACACAGAATAGGCCTTATCACAATGGCCTATCCTGTTTAAGTGATATTATGAAATTCAGTAGTAGTAATTTTTATCTTCCGCTATAAAAACCAAAGCAAATAATGTATCTGTTGTGATTTCTCCTAGCTTCCTTTAAGCTTCCCTAGAAAACTTTTCATTAAGCTCCATATGGAACATCACTGCATCTCCACTCAGCTCTATGATAATCAGAACTAGTGAGGAAAGGGTAAAGGAGTATGTCCTGGTTGCACATGGGTGTAAACAAACACAATTATCTGTATCTATTATCAGGCCAAACAGATTTAGACTTATATACAAAATATAATAAAAATTATTTTTACCTAGATACTTGAAACATATTTTCTTTCGTTTTTAGCTTCTGGGAGTATAAAGGAGCTTAACAACTCTACTGCTCTCCAAAGTCAATTGGTCAGCCAGACAAAGAGTACGCATGTTGCCACCACATTCACTGACAGTGTCTCTAGGATTCTCCGGTCTTTGACTGTTAGTCTGGAACCTATGAACAAGACAGAGGGTTTCCCTGAGGACTCCAAAATTGCCACCACATCAGTTTCAGTCCATTCTTCACCTTCTGTGGTAGACTCCAGAAGCAACAGTAGAGTAACCAAGGATCTGGGAGATGGAGAATTCCTTGAGCCATCTACAGAAAATGAATTTGGTCTTACATCTTTACATTGGCAAAATGATTCCCCAAGTAAGTATTTTTTCTTTACTTATTCTGTTAGGACATTTTTAAATAGTTGAATTTTCTTGGTGAATCTCTTCAAGACCATTTGCAATCTGAAAAATGTGTGCCCTTTCATACCAGTTCCTTTATCTGGTATAACACATTATTGCATTTTGATTTTTGTCCTTATGAAAACATTGTAAAGTAACTGGACAAGTGTTAATGAGACTAAATACCTTTTTATAGGTGAGAAAATTAAGACTCAGAGTGGTTGTACGTAATTCGTGCATTAGCTCAATCAGCAGAGTTGAGACCTTAGCTTCGGGGCTCTCATTTGGTTCTACTTCTTTTTACTCTATAATACTGTCTTCAAAGTGAGAACTGACCCACTCTTTACAACTAGCTTCAGTGATTTTGTGAATAGATCATCTTTACAAGTAAATGTATAGAATAAATGTAGTTCTCAATTTCATGGTTTGGTTTATTCCCTATAGTTGATTTTTTTTATGATACTTCAGGATTACAGTGATCTATATTAATATTACAACCATTTTAGAAAAGCACTCCATGTGACACGTCTATGCACATCATATTTGTTAGATATAATGACACATTCATTCCCTCAAACTGTTTTCAAGGGAAAGAGAACAAAATACTCAAGCCTATAAATTACTGTGCTATTTACACATGCTGTTTAAAAGTCCCCTGTAGGAGCTAGAGTGGTTGTGGCGCTTGCCTGGCATGTGCAGGTACATAAGTTCAAACCCCAGCACCACATACTCAAGGAAGGAATGAAAGTCACATGAAAAACTAAATAAAAATTGCTTCTCTCTTTCTCTCTCACTGTTCCCTCTTTCTTTAAAAAAAAATAAAAAAAAAAATAAATAAAAGTCCCTTGTATAGAAACTTTTATTTTTAGTATTGTTATTTTGTCGACACCTAAGAGTTTTGAAAAAATGATTTAGAATATGATAATGTATGTCAGATGATACATATAATAAATACTAAACAAGATTCCTTGGAAACAGCAATCTTACCTTCCCAAAGAATACTATTTAGTTGCTGAGGATCTTTTTTATATCCATGTAACGGCACTTTGTTTCTATAATATCTTACAGCCTTCAGAGGACATCAACTTGCCAGCAGCTCTGAAGTTAGAAATGGAAGTTTCATGCCTCCGACTGAGACTGTGTCTAGGTCAGTACCCTCCATCAGAGATGGAGAGAGCACAGCACAGTGGTCCTTGACCAACAGCAAGACATTTGCAGATGTGACAGGAAGCTCTGCTTCATATCCTGAAGTTACGAACTCTTCACTTTTGACCCAACCCTCACACTCTGCTCAGCAGTCCAGAGGAGGTGGTAACACAGTGTCCGATGAGAGAAGTTACTCAGAATCTTCGTCTACACCTTCCTCAGAAAGTCTAGATTCCTCAGCATCACATGGAGAGCATTCAAGTAAGTTTTCATTTCACAGAACTGTACCACACAGAGGGGAGAGGTAACGATGCTTACGATCTGTGGCATATCATCTATTAATGAAATAGCTCCTGAGACTCTTCTGGCTTCATTATTCCCAGGTAATGCTTATAGCTAGTTGACGGATATACCCATATATCCTAACTTTGTCTATGGAACTGTTGATACTGCCTCTTCTTTTCACATACAACTTAAAGGCACTTTGTCCATGTCCTCCCTTTCTCTGTTGCCCATCCCACACTCCTATACCTGCCTCAGTCACAGCTTCTGAAAGGTAAAAATGTCACATTCTTATGAGTAGTTGTTTAATCCAGGTCATTCATGACATTCATCAACAGAACCCCCACTTCCTTTTTTTTTTTTTTTTAATAGGGACAGCGAGAGAGACAGAGAAAGACAGAATCAATGTTATTAGTTTTTCACATGGCTTTCGTTGCTCAGACACTTAGTTGTGTACATCGTGCTGGGGTTTGAAACCGGATCCTCATGCATGCCAGGCAAGCACTGAAATCACTGAGCCACCACTCCAGCACGCCCCCCCCCTTTTTTAACAGCTTTGAGATATAATTCTCATTCCATACCATATGCCGCTTAAAGTGTACCGTTCAGTGATTTTTAGTATATTCACAGAAATTGTGCAACAATCACTACTAATTCCTGAACATTTATATCACCCCCTGAAAAACCTCCACGCTCATCAGCAGTCACTTCCCATTTTATCCTCCTTCCAGCTCCTGACAACCACTTAATTTTTTTCCCATCTCTGTGGATTTGCCTGTTTTAGATATTTCCTATAAATGGAATCATATAACATATAGTCTTGTTTCTCAGTTAGTGTAATGTTTTCAGGATTCATTCATGTTATAGCAAATATCAATACTTCATTCCTTTTTATGACTAATATTCCATAGTAGGGATATACTTTTTTTTTTATCCTTTCATCAATTGGTAAATATTTATGTAGTTCCTACCTTTTAGGTATAATGAATAATGCTGCTTTAAGCATTCATATTGGCATGTGTCCTCCTGAAATTGCCACGTTACATAGCAGCACCATTTTTTTTTTTTTTTAATAAAGAGAGAGGGACAGTGAGAGAGAGAAAGAGAGAAACAACTTTATATAGTTTTTCACATCGCCTTGGTTGCTCCAACACTCAGTTGTGCACGTGGTGCTGGGGTTTGAACCCGGGTTCTCTTGCTTGCCAAGCAAGCGCCTAAACCATTGAGCCACCGCTCCAGCCCCTAGCAGCACCATTTTTAAGCTTCTGAGAGATTCCCAAATTGTTTTCCAAATGATACCCCATTTTATATTCCTACCAGCAATGTACACGTGTCCCAGTATCTCCATATCTTCACTGACACTTATTGTCCATCTTTTTTGATTATAGTCATGCTAGTGAGTTTGAAGGGTGTTTCATTATAGTTTTGTTTTGTATTCCCAGCTGACTAATGATGTCAAGCATCTTTTCATGTGGTTAGTGGCCATTTGTATATCCTCCTTGAAAAGGTCTATTCAGATGTTTTAATGATTTTAAAACTGGCTTGTCTTAATATTAAGTTTAAGAATTCTTTGTATATTCTGGATACTAGTCCCTTACCAGATATATAATTCAAAGGTATTTTCTCCTGTCAGTTGTCTTTTCATTTTTTAATGGCATTATTGTCTGCAAATTTTTAATTGAAAGTCTATCAATTTTAGAAAGCTTGTCTTTTTTTTTTTTTTTAAAGAGAGAGGGACAGTGAGAGAGACAGAGAAAGAGAGAAACAACTTTATTTAGTTTTTCACGTGGTCTTAGTTGCTCCAACACTCAGTTGTGTACGTGGTGCTGGGGTTTGAACCCGGGTCCTCGTGCTTGCCAGGCAAGCGCTGAACCCACTGAGCCACCGCTCCAGCCCCGAAAGCTTGTCTTTTGATGTTCCTTTTTAATAATGCTTTTGAGTAATTTTTAAAACAATTTCTAGTAATATCATGAATGTAAAGTGTTTGTTAACTAAAGCAAAAGTCATTTAAGCTTTTAATAGATTTAAATATTTACCTGTCTACCACTAATTATAGCAGCTTCACGTCCCCCATATGTGAATTCTAAGTGATGAGGAAAATTATCATTTATTACCGCTCATGTGACATAGAAAAGCATATGATCGTGAATGATTAAAACATATATTGGTAGAGGAATTTATATTCTTTCATGTCTGTACATGGGAAAGATATTTTGTCTCTCCTAAATGAATCATTTTCCACCCTTAACACTATGAGGCTGAGGATTTTTGTTTTTTAAAGGGAGCATGAGAGAGAGAGCGAGAAAGAGAATCAATTTTTATTTAGTTTTTCATCTGGTTTTTGTTGCTCTGACACTTATTTGTGTATATGATGCTGGGGTGTGACCTGGGTCCTTAGGCATACCAGGCAAATGCAATACCACTGAGCCACTGCTCCAGCCCAAGCCATGGTCTTAGGTTCCATAGCCTTTCCCTTTTACATCTCTTCAGTAGCCTCCTCTATGTAGTTAATGCTCAGTTGGATTAGGTAGAAAATATGATTTCATGTGATCAAATCTTGGGGTCCAGGTTAGGTTAAGGAATAGCCTCATTCCTAAAGCATTCTGTATTTGAAAAGAGACAAACACACTGTCTCTGAATCACTCAAAGCTGAATGATTCTGCAATTCAGCCTTTCAGAGTTTTCAGTTCTTTTTCTAGGTTCAGATTCAGCCCTTCTGTTTCAGGTCATGACCTTCCACTCTGTTAAGCCTGTACTCCTGATGCGGTTGTTTGCCTAAATTTCATTTAATGGAGTATTTATGATCTCTACATTGGGGCCTTTTTCTCTTTGTTCAGAGAAATTATGCCCAGATATAATCTGCCCTTGCACCTTTCCTGGTTGACTGTTCATCAGTTTCCTGAGTCCTTCAACCTGACTCAAGTTACATCTGTCTTTGGTTCCTGCCTTGCTACTGCTCTAAGGTCTCTGGATATCCTGCCCCCATGCTCATCTTTGTCTCTGTTAATTTAAGCCTATCCTGAAATGAATTTAGCTAATACTCAGCTTTATGTTTTTTTCCATTAAAGCATGTCTTGTGGGGGTATCTGGGCTGGGAACAGGAATAAGCGGGAGGAGGAGAACATTTTCTCATAAGCCAGATTATGAAGTATTTAGGCTAAGAAGAACTGGACTTTAGTAATTTCTGAAGAGAAGGATTTATTTGATAATCTAATAATCTTAAATAGCTCAGACTCTTTCAGTTTATAGCATAACATATACCAGTCCCCAAAGGAGGAGGAGAATGTCAATTCATGTGTCAACTTCCCTCTGCCACCTCCATCAATAAAGTACAACAAATGTATTAAAAAACCCACTTCAAAAATCAAGTCCAGTGTAACCGCCACACGTGTTGCTTCTCGACCATGCACTAACACTCTATACCGCCATCCTGGGCCTTGTCCCGATTATCTAAAGCCCCAACAGTCTCGTTAGTCTTGCACCCCACCCCTGCCACCACCACCAATTTCCCAGAGATAAACCATTTTATTATGTGACACCGTGCAGAAATCTAGTATGGATCCTGTTGGCCTGAGTGATGATGGTTCCCGTAAATCCAGCTCACCCGAACAGAGGTGCTGATCCACGGTTCCTCTTGAGGTTTCAGCCCAGACACAGGCCCTGTGAAGGCACAGGGACGGGGTTCGGTCTCCGCAGCCCCGGAAATGAGGCTGGGCGCTCCCTGGGCCACAGTTCCCACAGCTCCGCCCCAGAGGGGAGCACTTCCGGGGCACACTTCCGGGGCACACTCCCGCGGCTCGCGCAACTCGGCTACTCTCGCCGGAAGCGGGGAGCTTACCCTGCGGTCGCTCAGCCTCCGCGACGCGGGCGCCATGTCTATGGAGGTGGGGAGCTGGGTGGGCGCCACTCAGCGAAGGAACCTGAGGGAGCACGCGCCCCGTTCTCAGGGTCGCCAGTCGCCCGCGCCTCGGCTGCCCCCCGAAGTGCTGTGTCTTCCCCAGCAGCCATTCTCTCCACTCCGCCCGCTTACCCGCCCGTTTCTCAGTCCTAGGATGATTACGTCTGCTGGCAGCCCAGAAAATATGCTGTGAGCTCTTTATGAAGAGCACTTCCTAGGTTCTCCCATCACAGGAAGACACACTTGATGAGGCAAATGGGGTGACGTCTGCTGGGAGGCTTAAAATAAAGGAGGCCAGTCACTTTGTGCAAAGACCAATCTCCTGGGAAAGAAATATCTCATTATACAGAATGGAAAGTTGGGAGGGTTTTCCTTTTTCCATTTAAGCATAACAATGATTCCATTTGGGATCTTGAGAGCATTTCACATACCAATTTGCTTTTATCAAAAAAGGCATGTGGAAGGAATTTGGAACTATTCCCTATGTTTAGGCCCCTGGTTCCCATTTCTCTTTTATTACCACTTTTCATTACTGCCACCATGCTCTTCACAGGAGGTAAATCTACTTAGCAGACACTGACTGTTCTAGCCTTCCCATGTTGCCATTCAGAGTGTTAACCACTGAAAACCATCTCTCCAAGGAAAGTACTTTACTCATTTGAGTTCATGGATACTGAAGATCTGTTTTATGGTATGTGTTTCAGAGATTGCTTGCTTGTTTATTTGACCTAACTTTGGCTTTTCCTTTTGCAGTCACTGGACTTAGCTATGATCAAGTGAGTGGCACAGAAACTGAACAAAGGACTTCCAGTGACCACACAGACCACACTTATGTTTCATCTACTTTCACCAAAGGAGAACGGACATTACTGTCCCTTACAGATAATGGTTCATCCTCAGACATTAGTGAGAGCTCAACCTCTTATATTAAAATATCAAACTCTCCATATTTGGACTATTCTTCCTCTTCTCATACTCAGACTGAAAGAAGTAACATCTCATCCTACGGTGGAGAACATGTCCAGCCTTCCACTGAGTCACTGGCTCTGCATACATCCAGCCTTCCATCGTACACCTCCACCATTAGTATACCAAATACCTTAGTTCTTGTGGACACCAGTACTGGGTCTGTTGGTGACACATCTTCTGCTCCAGGGCCCCCTTTGCCTCTGCCCTCAGTGTCACAATCTCACCAGTTGTTCTCATCAAGCTTACCATCAACCAGGACCTCCACCCATCAGCTGAAGTCTACCTCTGAGGTGTCCACACCTTTGTTTTCCTCATCATCACCTTTACCAGTGTCCTTGACAGCTTCTTCTGCCCCGCTTTCTGTCTCTCAGACAGCCTTACCACATTTATCTACCCCAGTCTTGCCCCAGGCAAGAGAGATACCTGAGACTTCAGTTCAGACATCAACAATAGTGTCATCCATGATAATACTTCACAGTAGTCACACAGCAGACCCCAAGAACCAGACCATCCCACACCAAGAAAAAATCATTACAGAAGCAAAGTCACCAGGTCTGGAGTCTCTGCCCACAGAGTCCACCAAAGCTGTAACAATGAGTGCTCCATCAGAGGTCCCTTTACCCCCAGCCTTAACTGAATCCTTCACTAAGGTAGCCCTTCCATCCATGAGCACCAGCTTAGCCCAAATGTCTCCAACTTTGACAACTAACACTCTTAAGACCTCTTACTCTCCTGTGACCAGTCCCAGCACCTTGCCAAGCACAGAAGTTCTGAGCACTGGCTCCATAACTATACACACTACAGTTGGAAAACAGCTCTTGCCGACCCATCCTGGAATTCTGGTGCCACAAATCTCAACAGAAGATGCCACCACCACAGAAAAAAATCATGTGCACATTGATGCTGCCACCCACTCGGTCCCTCTGACTAGTGTACCAATGTCAGCAAAAGAACTGACCACAAGGCTTGACATTACAGAAGAATACAGCCCAGCTTCTTCCCAAACCACAGATGTTTCTACAGCTGAAGTGTTGACTCCTAAACCTACCACCTTCACTAAGAGCAGAACACAATCACCAATGGCATTGTCACCTTCAGAGTCAGGTACAATGCACTCGAATATATATCAAGCACCAGGTCCCGTGTAGCACTATAAACTGCATTCAGGATTTAAGTGAATCTGTGGAAATCACTAGTATTGGAAGTAATCTCAGTTTTGTGACCTAAAATCCTGCCTGTTAAAATACAAAGCATAAAATAAGGTCTTGGTGAACCTAATTTTCTCATTTTCCGCAAGTTCTGTGATTCTTTCTGAAGAAAAGGGGAGGTATTTGTTGTCTGTGACATCAGTATAGTGAAGTTGAAGATTTTAATGCCCTCTAATTAATTGCAAGAGATTTTCAAGCATGCTTTTTAACTTCTGAGATTAGAACCAGTCAGAGACATAGGTTTGGATGGTAGAGAAACTGAAGAAACTATAGATGGGTTGTGTGAGACAGGGAGTGAGTTGGGTGCATGCTCCCAGATCAGAGCCCAAAACTTCTAAGTCAAGCATATCATCCTCATTTCCAAAGGCCAAATCTACATGTTTCACTACTAGATGGACCATAATTCACAAACCTCCCTTAAAAGAAATTATAGCCATTATAATTAC